>JANAVB010010341.1:0-220091 GCA_029216955.1 Iris pallida | reverse complement strand
TTTGGCGACGACATGCTGACATCAGATTATGTGCCACGTGTTGCCACATCAGCATTAGAGCGACGCTTTTAGCGACATTTATTAACGTCGCTAATATTTAGCAACGAAGAGTAACGTCGCTAAAAATGTCGCTAAGTTAAAAAAATATAAAAAAGGTTCCAGAATGCAAATGGAGCTGGAGCCTGAGCCAAAATACAGAATACAAAATACAAAATACAGAATCCAATCCCTGGGTTCGCCGACCCCCTCGGTGGAACACTCAACACTGGCATGCACAATACATTCCAGAATATACAAAAATATATAAAAAAATACTATCCGCAACGAACAATGTCAATATAATATGCTCAACAAACAAAGTTAATATCCGCAAATACGTACAAAGTCAAATCCTCAACGAAAAAACTGAATATCCCCAAATACGTACAAAGTAAAAATATAATACAGTCCGAAAATACAAAAATGAAATTACTGATCGCCTGGAGCTGGAGCTGGACCTAGTGCTGGAGCCGCTGGAGGAGAGCGCCACCAGATGACTGTCGTCGCAACGTCAGGATCGTCTGATACTCCTCCAGTGAAAACAGGTGGACGAGCATGTCCTCCCGTGCACCGTCGGATGTAGACGATGCTCCCGACGTACCAGTAGATGGTCGCTCCGTAGCCATCTCCTGGAACTGCTGCATCTGCTCGACCAACTGCTGCGTAGCCTCCTACGTAGCGCTGGTCATCTGTCGTAGCGCCTTAGTAGTCTCCTCCAGCCTCTCAAAGCGTGAGATGAGCGTAGAATCATCTGTATGCGGCGCCCCCATCCTCTGCAGCATCTCGTCACGTAGAGCTGTGATCTGCGCATCGACACTCTGCTGGTGGCGGAGCGACTCCTCAGTCTGTACGGGACTGGGCACACTAGTGGCGTCGAAGAGGCCTGTGACGCAATGAAGGCACCATAGGTGCCCGTACCATAGTACGTACCCCTATGCATGCCACCAATGGCCCTCATCCACAGCTCGTCATCTGACTGAGCTGCAGCGGCTGGGGGCTGCTGGGAAGTGCTAGCACCAGCTCCCTCTGACCGTGTCGGCCCGGCCTCCCTAAGCCTCAAAAACTTGGCCTAGAAATAACATCTATATGAATTCTCACGTGGTCGCTAAAAATTAATATTAATGAACTAGCATTAAGTAAAACTTCTAAAACTCGGCCTAGAAATAACATGTATATGAATTTTCTGCGTAACTAAAATTTAATATTAATGAACTAGCATTAAGTAAAACTTACGTAGGTGTTCCGGGCCTTGTCGTCTATGAACCGCTCCCCCTTCGTATGCGTGGCGAGGAACAAGGTCACCATATTCGGGTCTTCTTCCGATTCACCTGTTACAAAATTATTATATGATTTTCAGTTAAGTTGAAAGAAATAAATTACTATAAAATATTAATTATGGGTATACGGCGAGATACGTACCATATGGGTGAAGAAATCCATGATGGACCGTGATCCACCACCCACTGCAACCCGCCTGTCGTACTTTTTTAGACTTCGTGGACTTCTCCTTGTAGGATTCCTCCTCGAATCTCCTCTTCATTACCGCCCAGTCGATGGCAGAGATCCAATCCTGAATAGGCTCTCCCCGGCGGTCCCGATCCTTTTGGTCGAGGATCGCGTCCCTAATGAGCTTGCTGGCGAAGCTGGAAAAAATAGCCTCGACAGCAACCGCACGGTGGGAAGGAAAGAAGTAAGTCTGCAGAAAAAATATAGAAGTACGTAAGTTATAACATAACATAACATACAAAATATTAAAAGGAAATAAACTTTTACGTACCAAAAGTGCTCAAACCAGAAGGCCTTCTTGTCGGCCGGGACATCCCTCCAGTTGATCCAAGGCCCTCCGTAGTTCTGTCACAGGAATGTACCCAGCGATCGGTTTACGGAGGAGGGATGATACCTGTAAAATGGAAATTAAAATTTATTAAACAAGTTTATAATAAATTTAAACAAATTAAATGCAATAATTTTACTTACCGCCTGGTCCGAGTACAGTCCTAAATCTCCAACCTCAGATCCCCCTCTGTGCGACACAGAGGATCTGTCTCAAATGGGAGATGCACCATGCCCATTCCCCTGTCCCTGACCCTTCTTGTAGCCTGTCCCTCGGCCTCGCACTCGCCCTCGGCCTGTTCCTCAGTAGTAGGGTCGACCTCTGGAATATTTGACGGTACTGGCTGCGTTGAAGAAGAAGGCCCTAGCCTCGAACTGCTAGAGCCGGGTATGGGGACACTGCCGGCGACTAGACCGCTAGTGTATACTGGAGTGCGGGGGGATGAGGAGTCGGTAGGAGGAGTTGTGGATGGAGACTGTCGGGCTCGTTGACTTCCACCAGCACCGGAACCAAAGGATCCACGTCGAGCCATATCTGAAAAAACAGAAGTATACCATACTACATCTAAAAAAACAAAAGTATACCATACTACATCTGAAAACGTCGCTAAGTAAACCATACTACATCTAAAAAAATAAAAGTAAACCATACTACATCTTAAAACATCGCTTATTAACGTCGCTAAAACAAAAGTAAACCATACTACATCTGAAAAAAAAGAAAAGCAAACCATACTACATCTAAAAATTAAACATATTCAATCCTCTTCTGAAAATTTATCTTGTTCATCTTCCTTTTCCTCTTCCTCTTCCTCTTCCTCTTCACTTCTATCAACTTCCTCTTCCTCTTTGATACTTCTACCTCTTCCAATTGATGAAACATGTCATGAGGAACTTCCGTTGAGTCCACATCGACAATATTTGTAATAAGAGGTAGTTCGTCTTCCTGATAAGCTATCTCGTCGACATCGAAGGTATTCCGAGCTTTAGTCTTACAGACTGTCCACCAATCTGATCTCCCGGCTCCTCGTTTTGGGTAGTTGGTAAAGTAAACTAGCTGAGCTTGGCTTGCTAGAACAAACGGCTCATAAGCTTGATATCGACGGCGATAATTTATGTCAACAAGACCATGTTTGTTAACTCTCCAACCTCGATCTTGGATCGAATCGAACCAGTCACATCTGAACAAGACGATCTTACAAGGTTCTATAGCATAATTGTATGTCAGTTACACAATCTTTCGTAAGACGCCAAAAAGTCATTGCCTGGGTCGACGTCTTTGTCGTTTGAAGATTTTATGCACAACAGCTATTCTTCGTAGAATCCAAATCCAAGAAGTCGTCTCTTATTTGAGCATTTCTTGACTTGAACCTGAAACCATTTATGCAGTAACTTGGCCAGGTCTTCACTTGATAAATTTGTCCCTTGGCTAGAGTTTTAATACATTCATTCTCAAGGATTGCCTACGGACGATCAACCTAAATACCATATAAATGATGCTAACTTAATTATTATGTGCAAGTATAAATGTACAGAAAAAGTAAATTGTGAAGATATCCGTACATATGTACTCAACCAAAAAGAAAAATGAAGTCTCATTTGCTGTTCTACTTCCTCCTCGATTGCGTACGGATTGTTGGACGTTACCTCATCCTTAAACATGCTGAAAAGTAACGAAGCATAGGTATATTAGTTATATTGAGAAGCAACGAAGCCCGCAAAATAATTTTACTTACCCCTCTAGCTTGTCCACTTCTTTCTCGTCGCAATTGAGCAATACATATAACATTGCAGCGCTAACCTCATCGTCATTTAGATATCTTTTTTATTTTACCAGATGGTTTTTCGTAGGCAGTAAATACTTTCAGCTTTGCCTCAATACCAACTTCATAGCCGTCGTCATTTCTGGGAGCCCTTGTTCTGTTTGTAGCAATATGAGGCTGAAAATACATGGAACATGAGTTTGAAATCTCCTCAAGGACATATGCTTCACAAATAGAACCCTCCACCCGTGCCTTATTTTACCTTCCTCTTGAGGTGGTTCAACTGTCGCTCGAACGGGTACATCCAACGATAACCAATAGGTCCAACAACAAGAGCTTCATGGATAAGATGAATCGGCAAATGCTCCATTGAGTCAAAGAATGCAGGAGAAAAAACTCTCTCAAGTTTGCAAAGTGTTAACACAATGTCCTTCTCTTGCTCCTCTAAACGATCGACGAGCAACTTACAAGAACAAAGATCTCTGAAGAATATGCTAAGCTCTGTTAATGGATCCCAGACTACCAGCGGTAATAATTCCCGAAATGCAACATGAATTAACCTCTCCCTGAATACGTGGCAATCGTGGCTCTTCATTCCGGTCAGTTTACACTCATTTATGTCGACACATCTTCTTAGATTGGAGACGTATCCGTCCAAAAATTTTAAGTCCTGGATCCATCTACAAAGTCTCACTTTGTCCTCCTTGTCCAGCGAGTACATTGCCTTAGGCCGCAAAAGCTTTCCCTCCCCGTTGTTTATCATGTGCAAAGTAGGGCGTCTGCATATTTCGGCTAAGTCCAATCTAGCCTTCTGATTGTCTTTTGTCTTTCCCTTGACGTCTATTACAGTTTTAATTATGTTATCAAATACGTTCTTCTCGATATGCATGACGTCAAGGTTATATCTAATAAGATTTGTGCTCCAATATGGCAGATGCCAGAATATACTTCTTTTGGTCCAGTTATGATCTTCGTCAATGTAGGTCCTAAAAAATCAAGTTGCATCAATTAACAAAGTCAAAGAATCAAGATATACATCATCCAAGTGAACTGCACAGACAATGGATTGCGCAGCTCTCAGATTGCGCATGCCAGACTGCGCACACATCTGATTGCCCAAGGCTGACGTGGCAAGAGTCATCATTACCTGACAACCAAATCAAATCTCTGACAACTGTTAGCACGGATATTGAGGAGGCTGTTCGTTTATTGTGCCACACAACGCTCGAGGACGGCTGACAGCTGGCAGCGCGATCCATTTCCTGCGTAGTCTAATCCTGCACAAATCAAAGCCTGTGCGGTCTATGTTGGCGCAATCCAATGTCAGCGCAATTCAAGTTGTACGTTCTATCAACACAACTGATAAAGTACACGTGGCATTCATGCCATCAATTGCTCATTTCGTGGCGACTGCCTATGCATGATCATGCGCATTTTAATCAAATGATGCCATGTGTCCACAGTTAACCCATGATCCAGCAACTGCCTGTGCAGTCCATTGCTGCGCAAACCAATTGCTGCACAATCCATCATGCACTGTCCAGAATAACTAAAAGTTAGTTATTTCTCAGAACTCTATAAATAGAGTTTCAAGTCTTCATTCAGGGGGATCATAGATCAGACTTCTGAAATCAGAGAGTTCATGAGTTCTTGTCCAAGTGCTGCTGCATTCTTCTGGGGCTTTTGCCTTCGACTTCAGAGGCTTTTGCCTTCAATTCCAGAGTTGTTTTCAACTTCAGAGGCTTCGTCTTCAGAGTTCACATCGTCTAAGGGATAAAGCAATCGTTATCTAGATTGGATTCCTAAAGTTGTACCATTCTCAGAATTCAAATTGTTATCTTTTACAAAGTTTGTATTAATAAAGTTCTTCATACTTTGTTTTTGCAAACAAAATGGCGACTCTGCAGGGGATGACTTTCTCCTCCGATGAGAAAGTGACAACTCAATGTGACGTGGCGTCTATCGGAAAGACGCAGAAGACACTGGTTGTGAAGATCAACCAGACAGCCTATGAGTCTATGATCAATTCTAAGACTTCTCCTCACACTGCAAACACTGCTGCCACAAGCAAAGTGCGCACAGTGTGGGTCTCCAAGACTGCTGTGCAGTCTGCCAACAAGACTGTTGCGCAGTTTGCCAACAAGCCTGATGCACAATCTGTTGCACAGTCTACAGTTTCTGTCACTAAGCCCAGTGCACAATCTGTCTCTGCCACTGCTGTACAATCTGCCATTGCCAGTACACAGAAGACTTCATATGCTGCCATGGCTAAGTATAAAACTCCTATGCCTCTGGCGCAATTGGCTGCCAAACTTCCTGCGCAAACTGACATTCCACCAACCAGTGCAACCTAAGCACTCTGTGGCAAGAACTCCTGATGCACAAACCATAGTCTCTGTGGCCAGAACCAATGTGCCATCCTCTCATACGCAAAGCATTCCTGCGCAATCTAAGAGTGACAGTCTTTTGGCTAAACTCCCTTCTTTTCATAACAAAGGGAAAGATTCTGCTCCTCTTCCCAAACATACTGTTGCTCCTGTGCAATCCATTGGGGGTAGTCCTTTGGCTATTCCTTTTTCTTTTCAAAACAAAGGGAAAGGCCCGTTGGTCTTTTCTCAAACTTCCTTGTCCCATGACTTGGAAGACAACAGAGGAAAACGCTCTTTAGCTAACCCTTCGTCACAAAACAAAGGAAAAGGCCCTTTGGTCTTTTCTCAATCTTCTTCAGTTTTTATCGAAGAAGATCCATCTGAACGTGCCTCGGCACCAATCAGTACTAGAACTCTTTCAAACAAGGATTCTTCTTTCCTTTATGACAAGAGGACTTGTACTGATCAAAGAGGTATTCTGCCTACTCCGGTAGCAGAATTCCAGGATCTCCCGACCCTCAAAATTTCCCGTTCTAGACAGGGAAAACTGTTAGTGTCACAGACAGAAACCCTTGGGGGTGAATTTGCTGATCTCAGAACTTATCTTAGCAGACCTACTTCGGTGAAACGCAAACAGCCAATGCCGAAGATCAAACATCATCAGAAACAAATCTCCAAGGTCAAGAATCCCGACACTTATGCCAATGAAGTGAGCACTTCCCTGTATACTCAAGGGACTAAACATTTGAAGAATCGGAATCATGTTCCGAATGTTATCAAAGAACAAATCCCTCAGAGTTTTCCTCGTCCTGTTGCTGTTCCCGATCTTCGAGAACATCTCAGACAAAAGCGAGATACCATTTCAACACCTCCAGTTCAACCATCTGATCATCATTGCAATCACAAAGTCATCATTCAATGTTGTTGTCAAACAACAAAACGATCTGTCTTCGATCGTTTGACTTTTGCTAAATCTGAACCTATGTCAGATGAAGACGAAGTCTTGTATGCTTCTGTTAACATGACTTCCCGGGACACTGGGGGTAAAAGATGCTCTAAGCACTGTAGACTCCGTAAACCAAGTCAACGATATTTAGAATTACTCCAAGAATCCTCTGAAGGAGTATTTCGACATACCCGTTCTCAAAACCGAAATACAATCGGTCAAAGGAATCTTCCTCAAGATCCTTCAGGTTATCTTCCTGTTTCTCATTCAGGAGATGACTCTTTCTCCGACTACAATGTATATAGCGAAAGCTCTGAACAGACGGTGTCTTCTACTGTACCAAGAGAAGTGACAGCTTATGTTGTCACTGATGATCCGGATGCTTCAACTTCTGCAAATCAAGAACAGCGAATCGCTGCACTTGAAGACAAGCTAAAAACCATGGCTGAAATGGTTGCTAATATGCATTCTATCATTGTAGCACAACATGCTACACCACTGTCACGACCCGCACCCTAGAGTAAGGGCACGAGACGTGGGTACGTCCAGCCTACGCCGCAGTGTCGGCGGTAGAACGCTGTCCTAGGTCACAACATCTAACAATTGAAGGTATAGCAGTTATACTCCCCGAATGGGGGTGACATAACACAATATAAAACTCAACCACAGCTAAGGTAGAACAGGTAAGATAGATAGATAATGAAAGATAACAATATCCAAAACAGAGAATCACAGAGATACAACCAGAGTTCTAGTGTCTAAAATAAATACATCTCAGAATATCTCAAGTCTAATACAGTAATCCAGAAATAGAAAGACAGTCCTAATCTAAAGGAGTGTCATCTACAGCTAGTGGCTCCTGCTGCTGGTCCAAGTCCAGGCACTCATCTAGTGTGGCACCGTAGTAGGTAGGGCAGAACGCCTCAGCCTCGTCCTCTGTAATATTTCAACAGGTCCAGTCAAGACAGGAGCGAGCACAGTACATCTCAACAAATCATAACAGGTCAGGATATATAATCATGCTTATAGAGTAAAATACAAGAAACTGAAGAATATGATGAACAGGAAAGACTGTAAATGAATAGCTACAGTATATAGAGAAACTAGCAGTGTCTAGTGATTCAGAGCACAAGATGGTTATGTAAACGGCACGATGTTATACACGAGTAATCTACAGAGGTTGTACACGAGTAATCTACTAGATTGAATACATAACCACTTCTACTCCCCCGCCCCAATCAATACACAAGGATCTGGCTAAGTTATGTTATTGTACACGAAGGTCATGTGAATACATGATTATACACGATTTCACACGTTTCGTACACGAAAGTTGCAAATACAAGGAGTATACGATGTTCACGATAAAGTACACGAACACGAATACCCGATGTATCCGCTAAAGGGATAACATCGCAGAACAAGATCCATATAGTACTAATCCGTGTTTCCAACGTGTCAGCATCATGTATAGTAATCTAAAGCAGGAAATATACTCCTAATGCAGGATATGAAATGATCAGAGAATGTACTCGCCTGTATCCCAAGAATCTGAAGAAGGTATACTGTCCGAGGAGGGGTGTCTGTCTCCTATAGAACAGTACGAGTCACTATGAGTCTAAAATGACAATACGATGCAAGCTAATGCATTCTACATGAAACTAGGTCAATCTAGACCAAAGTCAACTCTTGGTCAACTCTGGTCAACCTATAGTCAACTGAGTCAAATCTAAGTCTTACTAACCCATTCTAGGTTCTAACAATCTACTCTAGGTTGTACTATGGCTAATAGCCTATTAGGACCTCTATCTCACTTTATAACCCATAACACATATCAAGACACTACACACACTATATATAAATATATATAGATCACACATACACATGTATAGGAAGGCCTATATATATATATCTATAACAATGCCTATTCAAACACAAGTACATTTCACACATGTTCCTATATATCTAATGTATATAGGAAACTAATAGCACTACAACAAGTATATTTATATATATACAAGAGAAGGTAATACAAGTGTTGCAGGGGTGTGTCTCATGAATGTCACAAATATGCTAAGTGTGTGTGTCACTGATTAGAAAACTTGGAAAAAAAATCAGGGACTAATGCCCAGGTGCACATTCAATTTCCAGATTTTTGCAGGAACCACCAAACTCAGTTAACAATCATCATTCATAACAGTTACAGTGAATTGGAAACATGGGTTAACATATTACAATGTATTGACATGAAGAATAGGAAGGGGAAATCAGTTTTGTTGAGTACATCATAGGTTAACAAGGCATGAACTTAGATTAACAGGCAATGACAGTTCAAGGGATTAAAACTGGAAACTATATCCACCATACAGTTAAGCCTTCAACCACTTTCCCATTTCCAGTTTCAAAAAAACACATAAACTCAGGTTCTTGAAACTGGACTTAACTCAGTCCAACACATTAGCCATTAACAGGAAAATGGGGATGAACAATCCTATAACTAAGTTAACAGTGAAGAATATATAACATCTAACAAGAGCAATCAAACACTACTTTAGGATTTAATCCTGTTCTTGCAGAGGAACCAAATCAACACCCATTTCAAAAAGAAAAGGAAATCAATTCATGAAGTTCAGAGACTTCATTCTCAGTTTTTGAAAACTGAGAACAATCTCAGGTTTACCCTTCCATTGGCAATAGCCTTAACAAAACCTATTTCCAGTTTACATTAAATCTAAATTAGTTCAAACTCTCATTCACAAAACCATATAAGGAACAGTCCTATGTAATGTAATTTCAGATTTTGAAAGACATGAACATCCCATCTCAGGTTTAGCAATGAACACATATGGGATCAACCCAACTATCCAAATTCCTCTACACACAACCAAAGCCCAATTTCGATTACCAAGACTATGCTAACATAATTTATGATATGTAGGCTCAAATTAAAAGGGAAATTATTAACAGGAAGTAGGAAATTAAATTGTTCGAAACTGGGAAATAACAGTGTCAGTGAGTATCAGACTTCAACACTTGATTCACTCGAAAACAACCCAATACATGAATCAAAACCTTAAACAATGTGTATATCTAATCTAACATAGATCATATATCAATTTTAGGATCAATTAACAATCATTTAAACCTATTTAAGCATTAAAATCGATTTACAACAATCAGCACAACACAGAGAACACACACGCACACACAGCTGATCAGTGCACACCCAATAACGTGTCCGACACGACACGAGGACTCGTGAAATTTGACGAGCCTCGTGTCAGTCAAGGCCCCAACACGTGTGCCAAAGATCTCGTGGCCACGTGGCGTGTGCACTGCACAGCAAGTCCCGAGTAGCAGGGCATGAACAGTGCCGCGCGCACACAGCCCGCACACGCGTGTACCCGTGTCCCCACGACACGACATGACTCACAAATCAACACAGGACACTTGGAAACCCTAGACGACACTTAGATCTATATTTCTATTCAAAAAGATTAGGAAAACTCGATCGAGCAGTCCTTTTGGACATTTCGTCGAGCACCTTCATCACAGCTCTGAAACGTGTCCAATACGGACACGAAACGAGCTCAAAACCTAGGGTTGGTCTTCCCTACAGTTGGGTGAGGGCTAGGGGACCCTAAAAATGATTTTTACAGGATTTTAAGGGCAGAAATGAGGATTATACCTATTGGTTTCCCAAGCTCCAAAAAGCTCCAAAAGAGGATCCTTCAAAGCACCAAAAGCTCCCCAAATTGTTTGCTCCCTGTCAAAACTCAATCCCAACAGCAAGAGAACAATATTTAGAGCCTATAGGAATTAGTTTGAAGGAAAAAGGACCTAATTTGGATTTTCTATGAATTTATGAAGATGGAACATTACCTCTTCCTAAAACTTGATGAACCCTAATAAAAAGAGGCTAGCCCTAAAAATTTGGGGGATATAAATAGGGGGAGGGGCTGTTATGTGGCTGGCCAAAGGCCCTAGGGTTAGGGTTTTAGCTAGTTGGTTGAGTCCTAACTAGTTGAGTCATGGTTATGACTTGTGACTTCACAAGCCATTCTTAGGCCAAACTAACTCCTAATTAACCCAAACCAATTCTATCTAACTTGAAATGACTAACTTAAGTCTCACTAGGGTTACTTAACCTAACCAAGGTGTCTGGACCTAGGTTGGCCAATAGGACAGTCTCCTAGTCCACATGAGTCAAAGTCTCTATAGGGTCAAAAACAATTCTACCAAAAATCACCAAAAATCACTAAAAATCATATTAAATATAATTAATAATAATAATCCCAAAATAATTCCAAATTTTTTAAAATGACCAAAATACCCTCAAGCTAGAAAAGTGGCAGTGACAACCACCTACCGTACTACCTGCAAATCCTGAAATTATAGCATCATCAGTGCCTGTCAATGCTGGATTGGAGGTAGCACCTACTCAAATACCTCCTGTACAAGTTCAAACTACACCAAGTCAATCATGAGCTGGGGGTAGTGCTTACAATGCTATTCCTCCTCCTACTATTCTAACTCAACCTGCTCCTTCTTCGTCATCAGAAGATGCCAATGAAGCTGTCAAACTCTTGCGAACTCAGTTTGAAGCCTTTAGAGAGAAAGACAACTTGCAAAGATTAGGAATCAAGCATCCCTATCCAGTTGAATGGAAGGAAGTCCGGTTCCCACCGAAGTACAAAATCCCAACAATCTCCTTGTTCGATGGCAGTACTTCCCCTAGTCAATTCATCAATCATTTTGAGGTAATGACCGTTCAACTCCAGCCAAATGACGCTCTTCTTACCAGAGTGTTCGTCGGTTGTTTAGCCGGCGTAGCATATGACTGGTATAGAAGTTTGCCCGATGGTTGTATCACTTCCTTTTCAGGTCTCAAACAAATCTTCTTGGAACGGTTCTATGAAGGATTCAATGATATGACTATGTCGGCTCTCAATAAAATCAAACAGAAACATAATAAACTGCTGAGAGCTTTATCGAACGGTTCCGCCGTGAAGCCTTGAAAATGCCTCCCGGGACTCCAGCTGCTGTCACTATTGATACTTGTAAGGCAAATCTATTGCCTATTATCAGTATGTGGACGGGATCTACCCAGTTTCAAGATTGGCCTTCATTCATTGTCAACGCCAAAGCTGCAGAAGTAAGTGCTGAAAAGTTCAAACAATTGGGGGTACAAATGTCTAACCCTGATCGGAATGAACACCAGACATCAGGTGGTGGCAACCGCCAGAACAACCGCAAAGCCAAATAGACTTTGAACATCAATATGAACAAGAATAAAGAGTCTCTAGCTGTCAATGTGGCTCCGTCTACTTCCACCCATACTCCTTCCGCACCTCCACCAAGGGAACCTCGTCCAAAAGTGGAATATTCTTTCGATAAAATGACACTGCGAGCATCTTTGAATGTTTACTCAAAAGTAATAAGATTCAACTCCCAGATCCAAAGAAACCTGATGAAGTCGGTAAGACAGATCATCCTAAATATTGTGTTTACCACAGGTTTATTGGACATCCTACTCGAGCATGTTATGTGCTCAAGGGCAAAATTCAAGAGCTCGTCAATGCTGGTGTAGTCACTCTGCAGTAAGATGAGAAGACTATTACTGCAAACATGGTTTCGGTCCAATTCGGTGACTTTCCTCCGCAGATGGTACAACACGGTGTCATTCCAATTCCCAAAGCTATTCTTGAGATTGAGAATCTCCCACCTCCACCAAATGAAGGTCTTGTCCCCTTGTCTCTTGACAACGGCGAAGTTATCTGGGTCCATCTAGATCTTGTTTTGAATTCCAAGTCTCTTCTTCATCTAAGAAGAAAGACCGCTCCAAAAGTAAGGTAAAGACCTGCAACATGGTGTCTTTTGAACCCATCCTTGATGAAGAAATTTTGTTAGGTACCAGATCAGGGAAAGCCTATTTGAAAGATCATTCTGAAGGTCAAGAGAATCCTACTTCTTCTTCTGAACCTGCTCCAGCACAACCTGTTTCCACTGAAGAGATCCCTTCTACATCTTCACCAGCTGTAGTGCCTATTCCTCCAAGCCGGTGGTTGCTGACAAAGGCAAACAACAAGTCCGCTTTGACAAGCCCCTGAAGAAATCATCTCCTATAGGACTTGAAAAGCCATACAACTTTGATATATTGGCTCAACTAGCCAATACACGGCTAGATTATCAATCTTCGAGCTCTTGCGTCTTTCCAAAGAGACTCGAGAAACTCTAAGTGAAGCCCTGATGCAGGCTGAAACTTGCCTAACTCTCCTCAAGAAACCGGAAGCAGAGCCAGTTTCTTGCCACCATTGTCAATGTCCTGGAGTTGATTCCAAACATCATTTCACTTAGGATGATATGCTGCTGGAGGATAATACATGATCGTCCTCTCTACTATACAGGATATGTCGACTTGATGAAAGTTGATCGCATCCTGATCGATCCAGGGTCTGCACTCAGTATCATGCCAAAGACAATGCTTGACGCATTAAAGATACCAGTGCATAGTCTTTCTAGAATAATCACCACTATCTTGGGATTCAACAAGGAAGGAGTGAACCGTTGGGTAAAATTTGCCTGAAACTCCAAATAGGCAATCTTCGCACAAAGGTGACCTTCTATATTATCGACAATCATGGTTGTTCTTAAAACGCTCTCTTGGAAGACCTTTCCTCCATAACACAACATCGTTCCATCAACTCTGCATCAATGTTTCAAATATGTTGATGACAAAGGACAGGTCCACAAAGAAGTTGCAGACCTTTATCCTTTCAAGGGCGTCGAAGCATACTGCAATGACGCTCGTATGTACAAGAAGAATTTATGAAGGTGGTATTGGCAATGGATACTGAAGAAGATCAAGAAACAGTGCCCAATGACACTCTCATTATACCTGTTAAAGGGCGTGTTTCTTACCCTCAGTCTTCTAAACCACTGGCTATTCACTTGCCAGTTCAGCGGCAATCTACTGATGACGATCAAGGAAAAAGGGAGCTCACCTCTTCTGAGCCACTTGTTATCGATTTACGTCATAACAAGGACAAAAATAGCTCACTTCTTCTGAGCCTCTTGTTGTCGATTTAACTCACAACAAGGAAAAAAGGGAGCTCACCTCTTCTGAGCCACTTGTTATCGACCTTCGTCGTAACAAGTCTCTTCCACGTTCTTCTTCTCCCCTCTTGTAATCAATCTGACCAAGCCTGCTAAGGCTAAAGGTCTTGCTGTAAATACAAATGTACATATCAATGAAAAAGCATCTACTTTCTAGTATACTGATGTTATTTATCATACTAAATACTATTTGGATATGTTATAGCTTCAAATCATTTACAATGGGAGTGGTGCAATCTCTTCAAACAGAAGTTTCATGTGAACACCCAAAAGATTCATATCGTATTGTTCCCGCTCGCAAAAAGGGTGAACGTCCAATACTTTTTAGTAAAAGACCGGAACAAAAATTCAGCTACATGGATGATAGCAAAGTTAACGACACGGGACTCTTCAATTCCGTCGTTACAGACAACAATCAAAAGATATCGTCCGAAAGATGGGTTACGACTTTAAAAGCGGCCTTGACTATGGTAAAGGCAGAAGGACTCCCATTCGTACAGCTGTTCCACAAGAAAAGTCAGAAATGTATTACAGCAGGGCCAAAAGAGGTCTCGGATATGTTTCTCCTCCGATGTTATCCCAGCAGTTTCTGACTCTGATAGTGAGAAACGTTCTAACTCTTCTGATTCCAGATCATGGGATTCTGATACCAGCATTGGTGAAGTCCATCGTGTAATCGTATCTTCTAATATGGTCTCCGCTGAACTTCGGAAGGATATGATGAACATTGAAGAGAGTTCTGAAATAGATCCTTGGGCTCAAGATGGATAATCAGTGGGTACTCCGATTTGAACAAAGAGAACCTCCTACTGAAGATCAACTAATTCAAGTTGATGTAGGAGAAAGCGAGTCTCCTCGTCCAATCTTTATTAGCAAGAATCTTCCGGAAGCAGATAAGCAAGAGTTTATTCTTCTCATTAAAGAATACATTGATGTCTTTGCTTGGAGTTACGAAGATATGCCAGGTTTAGATCCCAAAATTGCTACTCACAAATTAAACATTCTGCCTAATGCTAAACCAGTCAAACACAGCAACGGCGATTCAAGCCTGAAATGATGGATGCGATAGATGATGAAGTCAAAAGCTTATCGCTTGTGGCTTTATTCGAGAAGAACAACATCCTGATTGGGTAGCCAACGTTGTTCCAGTCCTGAAGAAAACGGTAAAGTTCGAGTCTGTATCGACTTCTGAGATCTTAATAAAGTATGTCCGAAGGATGAATTTCCTCTCCCTATCACGGACGTCATGATTGACAACACCTGTGGGTTCGAGCTAATATCTTTTATGGATGGGTTCTCTGGATATAATCAGATCAAGATGAATCCCGAAGATGAAAAACATACATCTTTCCGTACTCCTCGGGGAGTCTATTGCTACACAGTGATGCCATTTGGTCTCAAGAACGCTGGTGCAACTTACCAGCGGGCCACGAGTACCATCTTTCGCGATCATCTGCGCAAGACCGTCGAATGCTACGTCGATGATATTGCTGTCAAAAGTCGTCTAAAGGAAGATCACATCCAAGACTTGAGAATTATTTTTAATCTCATGCGTCAACATCAGCTCAAGATGAATCCCACCAAGTCATTCTTGGGTGTCTCTAGTGGTAAATTTCGGCTTCGTTATTACCTCTAAGGGTATACACGTGGATCCCGAGAAGATCAAAGCCATTCAAGAGATGTGTCCTCCACGCAACTTAAAAGAGCTACAGGATTTCAAGGCCGACTTGCGTACATCAGGCGATTCATTTCGAACTTGTCCGGACGCTGCAGACCATTCACTCAACTAATGAAGAGGGTGTATCTTTTATTTGGACTGAAGAATGTCAACAAGCATTCGATGACATCAAACGATATCTCATGAACCCACCAGTTTTGGTGCCACCAATCTCAGGCATTCCATTCTTAATGTATGTCCGTGCTATGGATCATTCGTTGGGTGCTTTACTTGCCCAAAAGAACAAAGAAGGTCATGAACAGGCTATCTATTACCTCAGTCGTACTATGATTGGTGCTGAACACCGTTATAGTCCGGTTGAAAAAGAATGCCTAGCCCTTATGTTCACGTTCAAAAGACAAGACATTACATCATTGGTCAAACCATTCATGTCATATCCCGAGTCAATCCTCTTCGGGTACTAATGAAGAAACCTAGCACACTCAACTCTCGGCTTGCTACATGGCCATTCTTCTAGCTCAATATGACATGGTGTATGTTCCTCAAAAGTCTGTTAAAGGTCAAGCACAGGCAGATTTCTTGGCGGCTCATCCTGTACCAGAAACATCCAAGCTTTACGATGAAATTCCAGACGAGACTTTGGAAGTCAACTTGATCTCTGAAGAATTTCCAACCTGGCGTCTATTCTTTGACGGAGCATCCAGAATCGGACCCAATGGTGCTATTGTAGCAGGAGTCGGAGTTGTTCTTGTTTCTCCAGACGGATCAACTATCCAAAGCTTACTCTCTAGATGAATCATGTTCCAATAATGTAGCAGAATACAATGCTCTACTTATTGGTCTTCAATTAGCCAAGCAATTGAATATTAAATCTGAAGTTTACGGTGACTCTAAACTGGTTGTCAACCAGGTTAGAGGAACTTATGAAGTCCGTCATCAAGATCTGGTGCCTTACTTTGAAGCAGTAATCAATATGGCTATATCATTCAAAGCTTTCTTTATTGAATATGTACGCCGAGCTTGTAATACTGAAGCAGATGTCCTAGCCAATCTTGCAGCAGTTTTAGTTCCCCATCCGAAGATAACAAGTGGTGGTTATTTCTAATCGAGAATTGTTTTGTGTCGAAAACAATCGTAACATCGAGTTCAGTAATTTTGCTGAAATTAATGTTATCGATGAAGATTGGAGAACTCCTTTCATCGACTTCGTGGTTCACGACATACTCCCCGAAGATCCTAAGGAGGCTACAAGTATTCGACGACGATCTCTACGATTCTACTACAACCAAAACACTAAGACTCTCTATCGGCGGACTTATGACGGTCTTCTTCTACGCTGTTTAGCTGGTGATAAGCAAAACAGGTATTACGTGAAGCTCACGATGGTGTCTGTGGAGCACATCAGCCCGGTCCTAAGCTACAGGATCGTATCCGAAGAATGGGTTACTACTGGCCCTCTATGGTATCAGATGCCATCGAATATGCAAAGAAATGTCGAGCCTGTCAAATCCATGCAGACTTCATTCATCAACCTTCAGAATTTCTACATCCGACAGCCGCTTCTTGGCCTTTCGAAGCTTGGGGCATGGATGTCATAGGTCCTATTAATCCCCTTCTTCTAGAGGACATCGGTTCATTTTAGCAATAACAGATTACTTCTCTAAGTGGGCTGAAGCTATACCCTTGGCTGAAGTCAAGACCAGTAGCGTTATCAATTTCGTCAAACACCATGTCATTTATCGATTTGGTATCCCTCGACGAATTATTCATGACAATGGACCGCAATTCATCAGCCAAAATTCACTAGATTCTGTGATGATCATCGGATTGACAACATCGCTTCGACTGCCTACAATCCTGCTGCTAATGGTTTAGCCGAAGCCTTCAATAAAACTATTATCAAACTCCTCAAGAAGTTTGTATCTACTAAAAACGGAATTGGAGTGAAAAGCTTGGCAATGTTTATGGGCCTACCGAACTACGGTCCGCAATCCTACGGGTTTTATACCTTTCTCCCTGGTATATGGCTGTGAAGCTGTTCTTCCTCTGGAACTTCAAATTCCTTCTTTAAGGATTGCCATTTCTAACGAGCTCACTACAGAGAATAATGACCTTCTTCGACTTCAAGAATTGGAGGCACTCGACGAAAAACGATTAATGGCTCAGCAACATATTGAGCTATATCAAGCCCGCATCTCGAAGACTTTCAATCGTAAAGTGAAGGTCAGAGCCTTTCAGCAAGGAGAACTTGTTTTAACGGTCAGACGTCCTATGACTATGACGCATATGAGCAAAGGCAAGTTCGACGCAAAGTGGGAAGGTCCATACGTTTGAGCAAAGTCTTCTCAAATGGAGCTTATCAACTCTCGGAAATGGATGGACGAATTGTAATGATGCCTATCAATGGCAAATTCCTTAAAAAGTACTATGTATAAATGTAAATACTTGTAAATCATCAAGACAAGTTCATATTTTATAAAATTTTATTTAATCATGAATATTGTACATGATATTAAGGAAGATCACTATCATCCTTCTCTACATTTGGACGCGGACCACTACCGTCCTTTTCAAAACACGGTCAGCGAAAGAACGAGACCTCTTTGCTAGAACCCACGAGGAACTTGAGGCAGCCATCCTCATGGCTTTTTCTTCTTCCGTCCTTCCTGGTTCAAGCAGAAAGTCCAGGATGTCTCTCGGTGGCTTGGGTGCAGATGAACCTTCGCCTGCTTCGGCTTCTTTTGGCTGAAATGGATCGACAGGACGTTCTTTAACGTCTTCTTCAACCTTCGGAGCGAGCTCAGTCTTCTTGAGTACATCTTCAGACGACATTTTTATGTTAAAAGTGAAAGTGCTTGTTCCTGTCAGATTTTGTTCTATTTATATGCAGAGATTTCTTAAACAACGAAGCGACACATTCATCCGATGGTTCATCCATTCATTTAAATCATCCGATGGTTTATCCATTCATTCATTCATTATCATCCGACGGTTCACCCGTTCATTCATTCATTACATTCATTAGACGGTTTATCCGTTCATTTAATTCACTTGACGGTTCGTCTGTTCATCAGATTCATCTGACGGTTCACCCGTTCATCCATCATCACTTGACGGCTCGTCCGTTCATCACATTCATCCGACGGTTCGCCCGTTCATTTATTATCACTTGACGGTTCATCCGTTCTGACGGTTTATCCGTTCGTTCCATCATTTGACGGTTTTCCCGTTCATATCACATCCATATCAACAGCTTGTCGTTTCGATTAAGTTGTCAATTGAAATAATAATGTTCAGTATATTCTGCCATATCCATATTACCTCTGAGCAGATATAACGAATATAATTATTTTCTACAAAAATTATCAAGAATATATCATGTCTTGTACCTCTGAATATATTTTCTATCTCTATTATTTATATCTGAACAAGATATGCGACAAATAATGGAGCCACAGCAAAAATGTCTTTTATTGATTGAAATATAAAACATTACACATACTTCAAAAGACAAAAGATACAAAAAGTTCTATTAAGAAGGAGGAATGATCAAATTGTCAATCTGCTGCTTCAAAGTCTGCAGCTCTTCTTCATGAGTGGATGTTACCTTCCTTCTAGCCTCTTCCATCCCGGTTTCTTCATTAAAAACGGGCATGTTTACAGTCCGGCGAGTAATCTCTGCACCATGAGCTGCATCGTATTCAGCCTTCTCCTGATCAAGGCATTGAACTGTTCAACCACAAGTTGATGATTAGCAGTTTCTTCTTCTAATTCTTGCTGGAGACGAGCAATTTCTGCTCTCAGTTCAGTAATTCTTTGTCCTTTTCTTTCAGCCATCAAAGTTACTGATTCAGTTTAGAATTGTATTCAGCAGACTTTGCGGAATAAGCCTCCAGAAGATTTTGAAGATTCATCCTTTCTATATCAGCGGCTTGGGCCATTCTCTCGAACTCAGCCTGAACTAGGGATTCTATTTCCTTCTGTTTGAGTTCCTTATATTTCTTTATGGAGACTTCTAACTCATCCAGTATATGCTCAAGGAGAGTAGCTTGAGCTTCATCACCTTGCTCCCTTACAGCCCTCACTAAAAGAGAAGTCGGGTTTCTAACCATGAAGAAATCAGCTCCCTCTTTGTCCATCATTCTGTTGACTAGGGGTCTCAACGATTCAAAGAAACATCTGGTGAATGATTGAACAACTTGTTGGTTAATTGCCAGAGTTCCAGGAGTCGCAGCTACTCCGTTGAAGATGAAGCAGCAGGATGCTCGATCCATTGTGTCTGGATGGCAGGCTCTTTAAACAAAGGAGCCAGAGTAGAGCTATTCACCCCTCCTGTTTGTTCTTCTGTAAAAGTAAAATTGTTATTTTGCTAGTCGTTTGCCAAAATAACCAAAAAGATCAAATGAAAGCAGTCTTACCTTGGTTCGATCCAGCAATGAGTTTATCCCCTGCAGGAGTAGACTCTGGCAGAGCAGAAGTAACTTCAGCTATCACAGCTTGGCTGCTACCAGCTTCAGAACCACAAGACAATGATGACTACTACTACAACCACCGTCGTTATGGGCACTATATCCGTGCATGTCGGCGGTACTAGAGGAGTATCATGATCTACAGGAAATACAAATAAAGATGTTAGCTATCAATTCATTCAAAAGAGATTGCTAATTTCATTTTATACCTTGAGAATCATTAGCAGGAGTTTCTTCCAAGTTCTCTTCATCTGTTGCTTTTTCCGGAACCTCAACATCCTCTTTAGGATTTAAGGTATCGGTAGCATTCTTGGGAGCCTCAACATCCTTTTCAGGACTTAAGGTCTCAACAGCATTCTCTAGGATTTCAACATTCTCATCATTCACATCATGGACAGCAGCAGGAGATGCGTGCACTTCATCATCTTCTAGATCTTGCATGTAGTCATCAACATTTTCAGATGAAGAGCTTTCCTCATCCTCGTCTTCTTCCGGTGCCTTTTCACTAATAGTCGCAGCTTGGTTATCATAGTTTTCCAGAGGACTGTAGAGACAATCTTCTAAAGCTGCAATGACTTCGCGATCTTCTTCTCGCGAAGGGTTCTCGGAGTAGGCGAATTTCAACAAGCTGTAATTGCTCTTCCCTCGCTTCCTCCACAGTATTTCTTTTAGGCTCTTCGGCCTCAGTTTCCGGAGCAGGATCTGTCCTTTGCTCAACCTCCTCTCTATGTTCAGGACTAGGAGTTCTATTCCTAGGCTCTAAAACAGGAGTAGGAGAGGGAAAAGTTAATCCAGCTGCAGCGTCCATCTATTGAAGATGGAGCCCGATTCCTTCTCTGGGCTAGCTTCTTTCTTTTCAATGGTCTATCAGGGCTCTCTATATTAACAGTTTCAACTTGTTTCTGTATGGAAGTTGGTGTTGCAGCCCCTTCTTGTTGAGCTGACTCGGCCAGTTGCCGAGACTGAGATCGGGTAGTGATCTTCTCAGAAGAGTGATCCAGGATCAACTTCTTCTTAGCTGCTGGGGCAGGATGATCTTCTCTTCTTTTCCTTTTGGCAGGGGATCTACCCACCTTCAGAGAGATACGCATTGCTGCGTTTACTTCTTGAGGGAATATAATATCCCTCGAGACTTCTAAAGGTGCATCTGCGGCTCGTGCACCTCATCGTTTATAGGGATTGACATAGCAATTCTTCCTTTCTTCAATCTCGTTGAAGTAGCGAAACTATCTGCAAGGTTAAAATTCTCAGCAAAACTATTCGCGGATGTATAAAATACTGAATAAGTAAATAACATCCGGGGACCATGAGTGCTATTTGTTGGCATCGAGAATGTGGCTTTCGTATCACGGGCATTATAGTAAGCCCAGGCTCGGACCCCGTCTATCAAATAACCCTTGCTTTGGAGACAGGTGATTGCATTCCCCACATGAAATTGATCGTATCCAAACTGCGAGCAATCGGCTGGGGAGGTATGGTTCTAAGTAACATTCCTCTTCAAACCGGTATACCAGATGAGATGGCCGAATTGTCTTCAACCATTCAAAGGCTGCACGGGTTAGAGGCTGCATCTTTGAGTCCACCATGTTTGTTGGCATCTGATCATGTCCAGCAGGGAGAGGAGCACAACAAAAGTTCCATCCTCTATTCAGATTCAAAACATATCTACACTCGCTCAAAGAAGTGTACTTCCATTTACCCTGAGAGTACCTTCGCAGAAAACTGCCATCAACCGGTCCCATGCCGGGGTCCATTAAAGTAGGATAATAGAGAAGTAACCATCCAAATAGATATGTGTATGGCAATTCTAGGCGAGGGAACTCTTTATCTCCTTTTGCTTTCAGCATCAAATCTACATACAAACGAAGACTGGCATTTAATCTGCAAGTCATTGCTGATAACAGGTCCACTTTGTAGCCAAAGACTAACTTAACCGCTGCAAAAAGAACGCCGCGGTGAAAGCGATCCACAGCACTGGATCCGGGAACCACAAACCGTCGAAGCCAGTATGTCAGAAACCCTGCCAGTTGGGCTTCTTTTGACATGGGTCTATATCCCATTCTCAAGTAACTCTCCAGAGTCCCCTGTCTTCGAAGGAGGATATTCATAATCATCTTTCACTTGTTTATCAAAATTACCACTCTGATCCATCAGCTTCATAACTTCTGTATTGCTCAAAGGTTTGAAGAAATTGGGATAGCATTTGTCATTTTCCTTGGTCTTCTTCTCTTCTATATGGTTGAGGAACAGATAGGGTAACCATTTCGAAGAATAACAGGTGTTGGTGTGGCACTCTTATAAAACAGGAGCAGATCTTGTAATGGCATAGCAATTCCTCAAATACTGCTACCATCGCTGCGTTTTCCTTCTAAGTTTGTCCAACTCATCATTTGTTGGAACGAACTCTTCATATGGAGCGTCTGCCATTGGCAAGTACGAGATATATTTCATCTCGTGGAGTGCAAACCCAATTTCTCCACCAGGGGTCATGAAAGTTCCCGTTCTATAATTGTATCTTTCAGCCAAGGCCAAGAACATGTGTGGATTGGGTGCAAAACCATAAACAGTGGCGTGCACTGCTTGGTACAGATTGATATGTTGAAGTTTATCTTCAAAAGTTGTCAGGATCCAATTGGCGATACAATTCCATCTCCTGTAATCAGGATTCACTAATCCAGTCATTCTGATATCTTGTTCGGGGTACTTCCCTTCAGCTTTCGCAAATTCGTTTGCAAATATCGGTGTTCTGACAGGCATCAACATAGTGAGTTCTCTGGTGGAATGCAACCAGGTCTCAAGCCTCTCAACAAGACACTGTATCTATCAGAGGAGCTGTAGAACATATCTTTCTTATTTGGCCCCTTCTTCACAAAATTTTCCTGCACGGGCGTCTTGAAAAAGAGTGATGTTCCACTCCATCTTCCTTGGGTAGCTCGCATGAGCATACCGGGATAAAGGAAGACAGCGGGCAATATCTGGTATGAAGAAAGACCTATCTTCTTGATGGACTATTCTTTCCTCCATCCTCGGCCTCGGTTGCGAGCTTTTCTCAAAAGCCTCACCAAACAAGAATGCCGGTTTTTTATGAATAACAGCGTCTGCTGATTCCAAGGGCTGTCCATTCATTAAACACAGTAGAGTCTCATTGTCCTGAGATATCAGAATCGCCTGACGGGAGGTCGGCAGATCATACTGAGGATAATGTATATGAAGAGATCCTCTTTATACTCAGATTCTGAGAGAGTTCCCACAAAATGTTCATAATCTGGATCTTTTCTAGTCTCAACTGCATCAAAACAGATAAAGATCAGTACAAGTCAATTCAAAGACTCTATTTTCAGATTACACAAAACATTAGATTGCACAATCCTCAGATTGCTGGCATAGCTTGTGCAAACGTTAGATGCGCTGGCTCAGATCATGCAAATATCAGATTGCGTATCTCATCAGGATGCAAAGTAACAGTTTCGCTGACTTCTGCGCAAATCAGTCGATTGTGCTAACTTCCTGTCAGCACAATTCAACAGATTGCGCAGGAATGCAGCCTTCATAAAAATGAAGACTGACAGTTGATGCAACCAAAACCCTAAAAAGGGATGGCGCAATATGAACTCATATCTAAAAAGAGATGAGTTTCGAAGATCAAAAGAAGTCGAATCACCCTAAAAAGGGTTTTCGATCGGTTGAACAACCTCTCAGAGCGGGGTGCGCGGATTCATGACGAGAAGTTCGTCGTGCAATTCTGTCTGATGACTCGGCCGGGGCTTGCCCTTGTCGGCGGCGGTGGAGGAGCGTCGAGGAGCCATTGGTCGTCGGAGAGGAGGGCTGAAAACGAAGAGCTCGAAGTTTTTCTCTCTCAAAAGCACAAGTGAATGCAAGTAAAAAATATTTCTACATTTGAAGAGACTATTTATAGTCTTCGAAACATGAAACGGCTACCTCAGATTGCGCCTAAATTGAGGCTCTTCGATTGCGCAAACAGCTCACCATCATGCGCAACTTGATTTAAATTTTATAATTCAAAGTATTTCGAAACTTGGAATAAATATCAACTTTCGAAAACTTTAAGGGGGTCTTGTAGGTCCTAAAAATCAAGTTGCATCAATTAACAAAGTCAAAGAATCAAGATATACATCATCCAAGTGAACTGCGCAGACAATGATTACAGCTCTCAGATTGCGCATGCCAGACTGCGCACACATCTGATTGCGCAAGGCTGATGTGGCAAGATTCATCATTACCTGACAACCAAATCAAATCTCTGACAACTGTTAGCACGGATATTGAGGAGGCTGTTCATTATTGTGCCACACAACGCTCGAGGATGGCTGACAGCTGGCAGCGCGATCCATTTCCTGCGCAGTCTAATCCTGCACAAACCAAAGCCTGCTGGTCTATGTTGGCGCAATCCAATGTCAGCGCAATTCAAGTTGCGCGTTCTATCAACACAATGATAAAGTACACATGGCATTCATGCTATCAATTGCTCATTTCGTGGCGACTGCCTATGCATGATCATGCGCATTTCAATCAAATGATGCCATGTGTCCAAGACAGTTAACCCATGATCCCGTAACTGCCTGCGCTCCATTGCTGCGCAAACCAATTGCTGCACAATCCATCATGCGCAGTCCAGAATAACTAAAAGTTAGTTTTTCTCAGAACTCTATAAATAGAGTTTCAAGTCTTCATTCAGGGGGATCATAGATCAGACTTCAGAAATCAGAGAGTTTAGGAGTTCTTGCCCAAGTGCTGCTGCATTCTTCCGGGGCTTTTGCCTTCGACTTCAGAGGCTTTTGCCTTCAATTCCAGAGTTGTTTTCAACTTCAGAGGCTTCGTCTTCAGAGTTCACATCGTCTAAGGGATAAATCAATCATCATCTAGATTGGATTCCTAAAGTTGTACCATTCCCAGAATTCAAATTGTAATCTTTTACAAAGTTTGTATTAATAAAGTTCTTCATACTTTGTTTTTGGAAACAGTCAAATCCCTCGCAACGGCTGCTCGTTGTAGGATCTTCAATAGCACTTGGGATTTCTTTTACTTGCTCCCATGTGTCCTCTCCGGACCACATTAGCGGTGGATCGCCCTTCTCCATAGCACCGGCACGGAATGTAGTTCTGTTCCTACGGTACGGATGGTCTTTCTGTAAGAACTGCCGGTGACAATCAAAGAAGCATGGCTTTCCTCTGTGTCTCAAACGAAAAGCCTTAGTACGGTCCATGCAATACGGACATAAAAACCGACCATGAGTGCTCCATCCAGATAACATTCAATAAGCCGAAAAGTCATTGATTGTCCATATTAGTGCTGCCCACATCTGAAAATTTGTTTTTTCGAAGTATCATACGTGTACGCCCCTGTTTCCCATAGCTGCTTCAGCTCATCTATCAATGGCTGTAAGTACACGTCGATGTTCCTCTTCGGGTTGTTAGGACCGGGGATGATAATAGTTAAGAACATGTAAGGGGTCTTCATGCACATCCAAGGCGGTAGGTTGTACGAGTGAGGATTACCGGCCAACATGAATATTGGGAGCCTGAAAGACCAAATGGGGTGAAACCGTCATAGCAGAGCCCCAACCTTATATTACGCGCATCAGAAGTAAAATTAGGATATGCTCGATCGAAGTGCTTCCACGCTTCTCCATCAGATGGGTGATCCAACACTCCTTCGGTCTATTATCGCTTGTGCCAACTCATATTTTCGGCAGTCTCTTTCACCATGAACAACCTCTGCAACCACGACGTCAATGGCAAGTAGTGCATTGAAGCAGTCAGTTTTTTAGACTTGCCTGCAGTTGGCTTGTAGCAATCAACACCACAGAATTCGCACACTTTTGTATCCTTGTGATCTTTGTAGTAAAGCATGCATCCGTTCTGACAGCAATCGATCTTCTCGTATCCCATCCAGAGGGATCTCACCATCCTCTTAGAGCGGTAGAAGTCATTCGGTAACTTGGCACCCTCCGACAAGATATCGATAATCAACTCGAGCACTCTATTGTAGCATTCTTGTGACATGTTAAAGTCAGACTTTATGCTTAAGAGTCGAGTGATCACCTCTAACGGTGAATGGTCCTCACAACCAGGGTAAAAAGATTCCTTGCATTCTCCAACAACTCTATGAACTTCGCGGCATCGGCATTAGGTGCCTCCTCAGCTACGTCACGATTTTATGGATCGAAACTAGGCCCCGTCGCGTCGAAGACCATGTTCACGTACTCGTTGTCGACACCAGTTCGATTGTGAACATTCATATAAGGTTCCACATAAGGCTCCACTTAGAATGCTAAAGGTACAAGCTCTCCTTGTGCGGTCCATTGGTAGTAATTGGAAGGAAACCCTTTGTGTATAAGTGATATGTCATATCCAATTCTGGTTGAAACTTCGTTCCGACATTTTGCACACGGACAGTTAATGTCCATGCCGTCCATGGATTGAGGAAACACCTTCGCGAATTAGAGAAATTGTTCTACTCCGGCGATATATTCATCTCGCACACCGCACCAGTCATCTCAAATGCGATTGTACATCTACGAACGGTCTAACAGATACAAGGATATAGCCGTTTCTAGATATACAAATATGAATAAACTTCAAAACTAAAACGAATATACTACATACTTATACTACGGCCGTAACTCGGGACCATTCCTATGAGTCGGGGCCATTCCTACTACATACTACATACTAAAACGAATAAACTTTAAAACTAAAAAAAATATACTACAAACTAAAACGAATATACTACATACTACGACCGTGACTCGGGACCATTCCTATGAGTATCGGGATCAAGAAAAATAGACGACGACATTAACCAACCAACAAAACTACGTGTTACAAATATCGGCACTAACGGTACGTGGTTTCGAATCGGAGTATCAGATTTTTGTGTCGGAAAACAAATAATTATTACTAAATTATCAATTTTTTTGGCACTATCAGTGCCCCTGATCCACCCCCCTACACACCCCTAACCTAACCCGAACTATCCCTAACCCCTCCCCCACCACCCCCTCCCCTCTCCAGCCCCCCCAACCCCTACAACCACTAACCCTAACCGAACCCTATCCCCAACCCTCCCCCACCATCCCCCTCCCCTCCCCACCCTCCGCCCTCACCCCCAGCCCCTCACCCCCCGCCCCTCTAACCCGAACCCTAACCCTCCCCTTCCCCAGCCCCCCTCCTAACCCCCAGCCACCCTCACCCCCTGCTCCACCCCCCAGCCACCCTCCAACCATTCCTCACCCCCAACCACCCGTACCCCCTGCCCCTCCCCCCGAGCCACCAGCACCCCCCAACCACCAACAATAAATAGAGAGAGAGGGAGTCACGTACCGGAGGAGAGTCACCGGAGAGAGTGAAGTCGCTGGAGAGTGAAGTTGTCGGAGAGAGTGAGGGTGAGAGCGAGTGCGCCGGAGAGAGTGAGGGCAAGAGCACCGAAGGAAGAGAGTGAGAGAGTAAAATGGATGGGGAAATAAATCGGGGGGGGGGAGAATTTAATTTAGTTAGAATTTAAGGACGTTCTTACTAACGTCACTAAATTAGTCACTATTAGCGACGTTGTAGCGACGTTTCACGATGACTGGCTCACGTAACTAATATACGTCGTTGTCACGTCGCTATTTTCATCGCTAGTAGCGATGGCTAGCGACATTTAGAAAATTGAGCGGATTTTAGTAGTGTTCTCTTATCTAATCAGAAAACTTTTTGTGGGCTTTCGTTGCTTCTAGTACGAAATTTATTTGTACTTCTTCGAAGTGTTTATTTTATTTCGTCTCTCTGAATCCTCCGGGACCTCAATTGTGCACCTTTCTCAAAGTGTTGCCAAAATTTGCTTTTCATCTTAAAATATGTCCCGGGACTAACAATCTCAAAGCTAGTTTTACAAGATGGAAAACATTCATACTGCACTCATCGATTTCAACTTTGACAAGTAAGAAAATTGATGGAGAGCACTACCAAATCTTGAAGAGGAAGGTTAGCCTCAATCTTTAACTCATGGACGTCGACCACGTATTAACTGAGGACAAATCGAGGGTTCCAAAAGGTGGAATTACGGCCCGGTTACTGCTGCTACTACAAAAAAGGTCAAATGGAATAGGAAAAATAGCCTCTGTAGGCTTCTGATTCTCATTGCTATGGAGGACTCTCTGGCCGAATCTTACTCAAAGAATACCAATGCCAGAGATATATAGGAGTAACTGTATGAAGATAATAAGAACAGGAGCAAGATATTCATCGTCGAGAAATATTACAAATGGCTCTTTGAAGACGAGAAGAAGATACTGCCTAGATGAAGGAATTCCAGAAGTTGTGTCAGAAATTAGAAATGAGAAGATGCCCCTCAATGAAAAATTCATTTTTGGAGGGATCGTCTCTAAGCTTCCCACTGGATGGAGCAAATTCTATACAAATATGTATAGAAAGAAACTGGAGATCAGTTTGGAAGATCTCCTGCAAGAAATTTATGTTGAGGACCAGATGAGGCTCAAATGAAGGTGGACACTCTGTTTTAACAGATGGCTAAGGCCAACTTGGTCCCGACAAAGGAATCCAAAGGAAAGCAGGTGGCTTTCTACTACAAGAAAAAGGACTTCATTAGTATGAAAGTGAAGGGGTCTTCTTTTAAGTACCAGAAGCCAAAGTCCAATATGACTTGCTTTAACTGTGGCAAGAAGGGCCATTACAAGAGTGAATACAGATCCAAGCCCAAGCAGTCAGAGCAGGGTGAGCCTAGTACATTTTTTATGGTAACTGATGTAATTGCTATGATTGCTCAGGTCACTGCGGTGGGGGATGACTCTGACTGGGGTAGACGTTGGTGCCACTTGCCATGTTTGCTATAGTAAGGAATGATTCCACGTACAAACCAACCTCTGAAAATATTATGGTGGCGAACCATGCACAAGCTGAAGTGCTAAGGATCGGATGGTGGTGTCGAAGCTGACTTCAGGAAGTCTCTGACGCTTCAAGACGTGAAGCATGTACCTTTAATTAAAGAACCTAATCTTTGGAGGCCTATTCTGTAACATAGGCCTAAGAATGGACATCAATGCTGGCTAGATGGTTAAGTCCATAAAAGGAACCTACTTCAGAAAATCCTTTTATACCGAAAGGATATTTAAACTTCATATTGTAACTAAGTCTAATAAAATTAATGCAGTCGCTCATTTGATTATACTCTTGAGTTGTGGCATAGTAGACTAGGACATGTTTATTATAAATTAGAATAAACAAAATGTTTAGTCTAGGACTTATCTTCAATATGGGGGTAAGGTAGAGAAATGTGAAGTGTGTGCTAAGATCACATAGAAACCCTTTTATCGGGTTAATTGAAGCACAGATCTTCGGAGTTGATACACTCCGATATCTGTGACTTCAAATAATTCTCTATAAAAGTTGGGATAAAGTATTTCATAACCTTCATCGATGAATTCTCAAAAGACGCGTTCGTCTACTTGCTGAAGTATAAAGCGTTCGAGAAGTTCAAAAAGTTTAGGACCGAAGCTGAATGGAAAACTGGACAACAACTCAAGAGATTGAGAAGTGATCGAGGCAGAGAGTATCGGTCTCATGAATTTGTATCGTTCTGTAAAGAATATGGGATCATCAATGAGACTACTTCTCCATATTCTCCTCAATCTAACGGAGTAGCAGAAAGGAAGAACAGAACATTGACAAAAATAATGAACTCAATGATGTTGACTGCGGGTCTTCCAAAATGCTACTGGGGAGAAGCTGCGTTGACGGCCACTTTTATTCTGAATAGAGTGGCGCATGCAACTTCAGATGTTACTCCTCATAAACTCTGGTTCAAAGTCAGACCTAACTTGATTGTCATTCGAGTGTGGGGGTGTCTGGCATATATGAAGCTCCTAGATTTGAAGATTCAGAAGCTCAGGACAAGGACTACGAAGACGATCTTCTTAGGTTATGCTGAGAAGAGTGATGCTCGGAGATTTCTTGATATTGAATCAAATCATATCATTGAATCTCGCGACACAGAATACTTTGAAGATAAATTTACAAGGCACAAGAGCATTGTTCTTACGGATATCCCGAAGAACAATGAGAGTGTGCAGTAAAATGAAGTTTCTATAAGAATGTAGTCCAAGAAGAAGTTGAAACAACGGTTGAACCAGAACCCGCTGAGCTGTTAACTAAGCGAGTGAGGAGACCGAAGGACTTCAAAAATGACCTTGTCATCTTTCATGTGAAATCAGATCCGCTTACCTATGATGAGGCGATAAAGACCAAAGAGGCTATTTTTTAGAAGGAGGCGATAGACAATGAAATTGATTCAATCACCTCTAATAACACTTGGGTGTTAGTTAATCTTTCTGAAGGAGCAAAATCCATCTGATGCAAATGTATCTTCAAGAAGAAGATGAAAGCAGATGAAACTATTAACAAGTTCAAGGCTAGGCTAGTAGCCAAAGAATTTCTCAGAAGCAGGGGATCGACTACTTCGACAAGTATGCTCTAGTAGCCCGGATGACCACCATCAGAATATTGATTGCTCTCGCAGCAATACATAAGTTGGTGATACATTAGATGGATATAAAAATAGCTTTTCTGAATGGCGAGCTGACCGAAGAGATTTACATGCAACAGCCAGAGGGATTTGTCGTCAAAGGTCTTGAAGACAAAGTCTGCATGTTTGTGAAATCCTTGTACGATCTTAAATAGGCTCCCAAGATGTGGCATGAAAAGTTTGACAAGGTTATAAGGTCAAATGGCTATAGGGTTAGCGAGACAGACAAGTGTGTTTACATAAAGTTTGCTGATGGAAGAGGTATAATCGTTTGTGTGTACGTGGATGACATGATGATCCTAGGTACGGATATGGGCTGTGTCACGGAGACAAAGAAGTTTATCACGACCAAGTTCAGTACGAAGAACTTAGGGAAAGCTGATGTGATCTTGGGGATCAAGATCATTCGGATAAAAACTGGACTGGTGCTGTCACTGTCTCATTATATTGAGAAGATGATCTCACACTACACGTATCAGGATCTTCCAGTGATCGATATGCCTTACAAGTGTGATCTGAAGCTGAAGCCTAATTCGAGAGAAAGTGTCAGACAGTTGGAGTATGCAATTGTTATCGGGAGTTTGATGTATGCTACTACTGCCACAAGGACTGACATAGCTTTCGCCATGGGAATGCTGAGTCGATTCACAAGCAACCCAGGTATTAAGCACTGGAAAGCTATGAAATGGGTAATAAGACATCTCAAAAAGACTCAGACATATGAACTGTATTATAGCGAAGATCCGCTAGTAGTAGCAGGCTTCAGTGATGCCAGCTGGTGCTAAGAGTTGGAAAGCGAGAGATCCACAGGTAGATTCATTTTCATAATGTGTGGAGCTGCTATATCATGGAAGTCGAAGAAGCAGACTATGCTCTCTTGTTCCTCTATGGAATCTGAGTTCTTTGCACTTGATACCGCAGCGGAAGAATCAGAATAGCTTTGGGAGCTTATGTATGATATTTTAGTGGTTGGGGCACAGGTACCGATGATTTCGATATACTGCGATAACCAGGCGACTGCGACGATAACATCAAATGATCTCTTCAACAGGAAGAAGAGAACTGTACGGTTAAAGCACAGGGTAGTGCACGATCTCATCAAGAGATGTGTCACTATAGTGATTGATGTTCGGAGTCAGGAGAACCTAGCAGATCTGCTCATAAAGGACCTCAAGCGTCAGCTGGTCGATGACAGCTTGTAAAATGGGCTTGAAGGCATTCTGATATTATGTTATCGCCATCCTACTATAAAGTGTTATGCTATTAGTTCAAAAAAAATATACAAGGCATCTAGCTTGTGGTTCAAGGGAGGACCACTAAGTGGAAAAATATTAGGAACAGTGGGTGCATGTCCTCCGTGGCATGAAAAGGATACGAACCTACAACCACTGTTGTCTACTATATATTTTCTGCGGAAAACAAATCCTGTGATGATGATGGCTTAAACGCCTTAATGAGTTCTTAGGCAAAATGAATGCCTGGTGTGCTTTACAGGAAGCACGGTAGCACAGCACTACAAGGAGTGTAACTCCATGCTATAGTAGGGTGACTCCATCATGAGGTTCCCAGGTAGGGGTAATGCCTCGACTTTGCGAGCCAAGTCACAGCGGCATAGCACCGCAAATAGGCAGGTAGCCTAATGCTGTATGTTAAAATTAAAGAGTTGTAGACAGTGTCATGCCCCACAACCAGAATACTGGAGAGCGGAGGACAGACACAGCCAGCTACGTATATTGAAATAAAATCCACCTCGCAATATGGTCACGACTGTCTAGATGCATGAGGGTTTATCTACAAGTCATCAGTCTCTTATGGTCAAGAATAAACCTAGTGTCTCAATCTCAAGCAAGCAAGTAAATATTACAAGATGTTAGATCATCAGACATACAAAGTAAGGCATCCCAAACATTATATATTCAGATGATCATGAAGCTAGTCATACAAAATGTGAAGACTAGCAAGAGTTAAGTCATACATAATCAACCCTAAAAATTGTCAATCATGTTACATCCCTTAGAGAAACAAAAGTTTTAACACGAGCTAACACTTGCTCGGCGACTAAACGCCTCAAAAAAATAATTTACAATAGAGTGGGAGAGCAAAATAAAAAATCCATTCGTTGCCAGGATTACGTCTGGTGTTCACCATCTGGCTAGAAAGCAGGTAGATTCTTGGGTGCTTCTCCGAAATCTGGCAATACAAAACCTGCTAGATCAGACCCCAGAAAGAGCAAGTGCCACAAGGGAGGCTCCACTTAGGAACTAAAACCAACATATAATAAAAGAAGACTTATAAAAGAGCATATTTAAATAACATGAGAGACCGAGTTAATAGAAAACATTAGCTTGCAGTAGGAGGAACAAGAGGTGAAATATAATTTCCATATTAATCATGAGACAATTCATTCAAGCACGGCCAATCAAGTACTACGGCTTGCTATTGTTAGCTAACTAGGGTTATCACAAGCTTAGTTACTAAGAAAATGCAATGAGATGTTCCCGCAGTCACAAGCCTTGCAAACTATCCAGGTTATCTAGGCGAGGTTACAAGAGTTATCAAAAGAATTATTAAGTGACTTAGAGTGCAACACATGACAGTGTGCTAAAAATGCGCCCTACTCGTCGGTAGGCTACAAGTCCACTGGTGTGGCCGGGATAACGGGATCGCTTGTAACTAGAAAATCTCTCTAAATGAACTACTTGATCAATCTAGTCATTAACCTAGTTAGATTCATTATGAATCCCTGATCATGGTAACCAAGAATCCATGTCCTAGACATGATGCAAGACGAGACATGTAGCTTATACAGGCACAATCAACCACGGGGTCAAGGCAAGAGTTACACTAGCAAGACAGGAATAGCCGTCGCAATAGCAATCAAGATTATACATGTCATGTCGGGTATACTTGTCACTTGTCAGGAGTACTTGTCAGGAGTGTGCCTCGACGGGCCACTATCAAGAATTATCAAGACGGGTTCATATTATCATGTTCAAGTCAAGTTATGTTCAATACTGGTAAGTCATAAACATGCTCAAACTCTATCGTGCTCAATATTAACAAGTTATCATGTTTGGTTGCCACAAGTTAGGCCAAGTACAAGATGCGTGCAAGGTTAAGACATTACACTAAGAACCATATGAACAAGCATGGAGGTATGGGACAAGGGGTATCATGGCAAGAATAGTGCTGGACAATTGGCACTAGGCCAAATGAGCTAGATGGTGCAGGGCAAGTAGCGCTGGGCCAAAGTGAGCACTGAGTGGCGCTAGATCAAAGAGAGTTAGGTGGCGCGGGACAAGTGGTGCTGAGTGGCACAAGGCCAAAGAGAGCTAGGGAGCATAGGACAAGTGGCGCTGAGTGATAGCATGATACCAGGTGGCGCGCGCTCGCTAGGAAGGCACAACGCCGAGGGATGCGCTCAATCTAGATGGTACGACGCTAAGGAGTGCACGCAACCGAGATGGCACGTCGCTAAGGAGCGCGTGCAACCCAGATGGCACGACACTAAAGAGCGCACACAACCGAGATGGCATGACCTAATGAGCGTGCACAACCGAGATAGCACGGCGCTAATGAGCGAGCACAACCAAGATGGCGCGGCACTAATAAGTGCGCGCGACCGAGATACCGCGACGCTAATGAGCGTGCGCAACCGAGATGGCACGACGCTAAGGAGTGCGTGCAACCGAGATGGCACGGCGCTAACGAGTGCGCGTACACACTGTTCATCTTCCCTAACCAGCATATAATGCTTGGTTGAACCCATGAACTCCAAAGACCATAACTCCCTCAAATCAAGTCAAAATCAAGACTTCTAAGGGTCCAAATTGTGTGGAATTGAATTTCCCACAACATAGAGCCATTAGATCTCAAAAATAATAAGGTTAAAGAGATCAAGACCAATAAAAATCAAAAAAAGTTACAAACGTAGATCTACAAGGATCCATACATCAAAACCAAAAAGTCAAGTTCTAAAGAGGCTTAGAATCAAGTAAGAAAGAGAATAGAACAATAAAACTTGAGATCCATCATGATGCAAGTTGCACTTACCTAGGGCTTCTATATAGGTGGAGAGGAGTAAATGGAGAAGAAAAAAAGAAAAAGAAGAAGAAGAAGAAGAAGAAGAAATAAATGAGAAGTAACAGAGGAGAGAGAGAGGTGTTGACTTATTTATCAACCTCTCCATCTCAACCCAAACCAAGAAAAGCCAAGCTAAGCCGAACCAGACTAAAACAAGTTAAAGTTAAGCAAGACAAGTCAAAACACGGGTCAGCTGACAAATATTAGAATTTCGTATACGTATAACGAAAAACGGGAGTGACAGACAGTACTACTAAGGGGAGGATGTTCTCATGTTAAAGTGGCAAGACACCACGATGAGGTACCCAAATAGAGGTAAAGCCACGGTCTCGTAAGCCATGTCGTTGCGGCGTAACACCGCAAGGAAGCACAAGGCTTCATGCTGGGTAGTTTGGCACTACAAAGAGGCTTGTGACCTCATGCTACAGTAGTATGACACTACGATGAGGTTCCGGGGTTGGAGTAATACCTCAGCTTTAAGCTATGTCATAGCGACGTATCACCGTAAGAAAGCACAAGGCTTCATGCTATGTCTCTTTAAAAAGAACTTACTTAGATTAATGCCCGAAGATTTCTTGATATAGAATCAAATCATATCATTAAATCTCACAACGCAGAATACTTTAAAGATAAATTTGCAAGGCATAAGAACATTGTTCTTGTGGACATTCCAAAAAATAATGAGGGTGCACAGGAAATTAAAGTTTCCAATAAGAACGTAGTCCAAGAAGAAAAAGTTGTAGAGAAGACAACACTTAAACCAGAACTTGCTGAGCCATCAATTAAGCAGGTGAGGAGATTGAAGGACTTTGGAGATAACTTTATCACCTATCATGTGGAAGCAGATCCACTTACCTATGACGGGGCGATGAAGACCAGACACGCTATTTTCTAGATGGAGGCGATCGACAATAAAATTGATTCAATTACCTCCAATAACACTTGGGTGTTGGTTGATTTTCCTGAAGGAGCAAAATCCATTGGATGCAAATGGATCTTCAAGAAGAAGATGAAAGCAGATGAAACCATTGACAAGTTCAAGGCTAGGCTAGTAGCCAAGGGGTTCTCTCAGAAGCAGGTGATCGACTACTTCGACACATATGCTCTAGTAGCCCGGATGACCACCATCAGAATATTAATTGCTCTCGTAGTAATACATAAGTTGGTGATATATCAGATATATAAAAATGTAGGACCGTTGAGCACCTCTAGAGGGGGGTGAATAGAGTGTGTGCGTGTGCAACGAAAATAATCACCAATTAAATTTTTTAAGCAGTTTATAACTATGGCAGTAGTAAAGTGACAGAAGTATAAGTGCAGCAAGAGATAAAAAATTAAACTCAGTGAATGCCACAATATATACCGGTTTTCCTCTGCAAGTACAAGTCCAGTCGTAGGTACTCTTGTCTGCTGTTAATCCACTATTTATAAGCTAATTGAGAACTTGCAGTCTCTTTATATTGGTAACAAGTGTACGACCGACTTCACAATACTGTGCTTGGTGATGAACGCACGACCGTCTCCGAAAACTGAGATGTTTTCTGAACTTGAAAAACTATTTTACAACTCTGTAAGCCAAAGACTCTAAATCGAACATATGTTATTGGCTTTGGCTAAAAGATGTATACATGGAATGTGAAACTTTAGATCGCTGAAAAGCAATTTAGAAATAGATAGAGAGAAAAATGAATGAGTGATTTGAAATAAAAATTATCTTCCATTTATAGGTATTTTTGGGGACTGAACTCGGGTAGAGTTCGGGCAGAGTATGCGAAGATCTCGCAGATGAACGTTGTATAGAGATTTGGAGGCAACTGATATTTAAATTTGAGTAGACCGAATTCAGACCGAACTCGGCCTGAGTTCTGTCAATTCAGAACATAAATATTGGGACCAAATTTGCATAGTGTTTGTGGCTTTTTGAATAAGTGGAGCTAAGATAAATGGGTAGACTTTTTAGATAAATGGACTGTAGATAACCTAAGCCAGTAATACCCGATCGATTTTATATTCTATATCCTAGACTCAATAAAGAATAAAATACAGAAAAAATATAAAATGACTCAATCTGATTTTGATTCATTTTGCTTTTGGATGACGACTTGAATGCTTGTTATAGATGCAGTACGCTTTTTGATATTGATTCCACTTGTCCTGAAATGTGTAACCACCACTTTTCTAGAACATGGATATTTTTGACTTTTTCCTAATTATTGTTATTAGTGTGATTTTATATTATATTTTGAGTAACAAATTAGTTTTCAAAACTAGAATTTATATTTTGATTAATTATCTAAATAATTAATAGTGCATATGTGTTATTATTGAATATGACTAATGGTTAGCCTTTGACTAGAATAGTGGTTAGTGATCCTAGAGAACCTAAACTAACTAATCATGACCATCCAACTAGATGATTAGGGCTAGCATATATGATCTTTAGTTAGTCTCTAGCTAGATTAGAAGATTTAGTTAGAAAACTTGACTAAACACCAAATTAGGAAGGGAGGTTCAATCCCTAACTTGTCATAACTAAAGGGAGGGGTGTAGTGGACCTTTTCTAATTAACCAAACCCTAAATTTAGCACCATATGGCAGCCCACCTTCCTACTAAAGCCTTACTTATCTTCTTTCTCTTTCTATTTTTATTTCAAGCCCTAATTTAGGGGCTTTTTCTCCAAATTGCTCCTACACCCAAATTTTCTCCAAATTGAGTCAAATTTATTTTATTCTTTTCCCCTTGGAGAGGAGAAGCCTCTATTGGCTAGCTAAGAAGGGATTGGAAGGATTTGGAGCCTTGAAGCTTGGTGGAAATCTAGATCTAGAAATTTTACATTGAGAATCCATCTCCCTTTTGGTATGAGCTCTCTAAACCCTTTTATTTTATTTCATTAGTGTAACTACATTCATTTAGGACCCTAATTACATTAGGGTACCACTAGAGAGTAGTTGAAGCTCTTATCTTCCTATTTGAAGGTTTTTCCTATTTTATTTTGATACAAATTGGAGGAAATCGAATTTGTGACCACCAAGTGTTCGATACGTGTCCCCAAAGGTACTTTCGTGTCCTTTTTGAGTCGAGATTGGGTTTATGTGTCCTAAATAGGATATGTGTTGTTGTGTCATGGTATCTCATGATATACATGGTTAGATTTGGGTACATACATGTGTTTCTTTTGTCCAAAACAACCCAAATTCGTCATAATATTTATCCACGTTTTTAGTAGCCATAGCAACTTAGAAATATCATAACTCCTAGCTCAAGACTCCGATTAATCTTCTTGTTTTTAGAAGAACTGTATCGAAGTTAGATTTCCAAATATATATATTAGTAAGCAAAATTTGTTTTAGAACTTTCTGTAAAACTATTCGAGTGTCAGCTGTCCGAAAGACGAAGGCGTTTCGGTATTTTCGTGATTTCGGGAGCTTTCAGACACGAAAATACGATCCATTTGAAGTTTCGAAAAGCTAATACGAAGGGCTACGACATACTTTAATCCTAGAATTTAGTGAATAGGTCTAATAGGTGCAGTATTAATTTTAAGTAGAAAACTCACTATGCGACATAGACATTTTGTTTATCCTATGAGCCTATGTAGTATGGATATCCAGTGAATGTAGGTATCATCGGTTATCAAGAATATGTATGATATAGTACATATATATATATATATATATATATATATATATATATATATATATATATATATATTATTGTTAGGTAATATGTGTTAGTTAGTGTGTGTGTTAATGTTGATACAAATGGTTATCAAGTAAGCCAAATATAGATAAGTTATGTGTCAAGGTATTAAAGTTGTGGGTAAGGTACTAGTGTAATACTTGGGTACCATGAGGATATTAGTATCGTGACACTCAAGTATCATGAGTAAGGATAAGTGAGTATTGGGACTTGAGTAAGGTATCATATTTGGTATCAAGTATTAGTATTAGAGTTAGTTGGATAAGTATATGGGAGAATAATGTATTGGTAAAGATACGAAGATATTGGGTATTAGAACTAGGTAATAGATAATATCAAGATGTCAAGTGCTAAGAGTAGGATGAGTGAGTCCATGTGTGTATGATTGGTAGGGTATGGCAAGCACATGATATCCTGGGATAATTTTGACAGGTAATGGAATAGAAGGGTATATTGATATATTGATATATACGTAAACATATTGTTATAATCTATAGCTATACATGTCATAGGGTAAGTGTCACGACCCGAACCCAGTGTAGGGACACGAGAAGTGGGTACGTCTAGCCTACGCCGCAGTGTCGGCGTTAGAACGCTGTTCTTGGTCACTATCTAAACAACAACTCATGCAATTATATAATGTACTTGTCAAAATCTCAACTCCGAACGAAGGACAAGTATAGATATAATGAAATCTCAATCACAGTCTAAGCACGATATGATAACGCAGAAGTTTATAACTAAGACAAAATAACAACAACAAACCAACTACTAAATAATAATAATCTTAAACAATCTCAAAACAAAACAATATCTCAACTTATTACAATTCAAGTTCTAAAACATGAAAATAAAACCAAGTCTACTAGCTAGTCTCCTGATCACTCTTGAGTGTCGGGGCCAAAGGTAGCTAAGCCATCTCCTGCTCCAAGGCAAGTAGGGCAAATATCCTCAGGGAAATCATCTATAATATTTTTAACAGGTCCAGTCAGGACAGGAACTAGCACAACTCATTTAGAAAATCCAAGTAAATGACAAAGAACTATAAAGCAGTAATAGACAGTTTTATTGATCAACATGGTAGTTTATATTCATGTGATGGTATAGAAAAACAGTTAAGATACAAGGAAAGTAAAGTAACTAAAACAATAGAAGAATCATGGCTATAAAAATTGTAAAATAAGTTTCTAGCTGAACTAGAGTAACATGATAAGTCCAGACAGTAAATATAAGACAAGTGTAAATCCAGTACGAGACGAATCTAATACAAGATGGATCCAGTACAAGATGATTCTAGTCAGTGATCAAGAATCCAGGTGTTACCAGCTATATTCTAACAATGTGTTTTAAAATACCGAGATCGACATGTAAACGGCTGTAGGTTTCAGGCACATCACACACTCGGCCAAGTATGGGTTGGCTATGCTTCCAGTAGATTCTAGTTTGGAGATTCCAGATTTGGGGTATGTCTACAAGTCTTACTTAATATTTCTCCGTCCCGCAATACAAGTGAATCCAGAATTCGACACGAGAATCGAGATGAGTCCAGCCAAACATGATGACACCAGCAATGATTCCAGAATGATTCTAGTAATAGAGGCCAGACAAGAAGGTATGTGTCTCGCATACATGAATCCAGAAATATCTATACGTATTGTAACAGAGAATCACATATAACTATTAGAACTGAAGTACAGTAATTGACAAGTAAATGAGAGAACTATTAGAGAATGTACTCGCTTGACACTCTGAAAAGAGTAGTGTAATATCAGATGTCTGCAACAATGTCCTAAATAGAGCAATACAGGTTATAATGTGTTTAAAATAAGGTAAATGAAGTTTACGATACAATCTACATGATTTCTAAGCCAATCTAGGTCAAAGTCAAACTTGATCAACCCTGGGTCAAACGAAGTCAACATCTAGTCAAACTAGGTCAACAACAAGGCTATCTTGGTCAACTGGTCAAACTTAGGCTAGCAAGGGTCAATTGGTCAATGGTCAACTATTGGTCAACTTTAGGGTTGGTCAACTAAGTCAATCTTAGTCAAATGGGTCACTATCTAGGTCAATCTCTATAAGGAAACACAAAACCAAACCATAGACTAGGATATCCTAGGATACCATAATATATATCATATATACATATCAATGTATATATACCCAATGTCTACAGCCCTAGACATACATAAGCCTATCAAACAAAACCACATACATATACCTATCTATCACATATATACATCAACTATATATATCCATGAATATATACATAGGAATCATATATAGGCTATCATACCTACATACATATCCATATTTCATCAACAACACACATATATATCTATATGGGGCATTACCCATAACATAGATATAATGTATCACACTATGGCCTCTACTCTATCTCATTGGTATCCTATCAAGCACTTGATACATAACCTCTCCACTAGGTTCCCTCCTCCTCACTTTATAATAGACCAAAACCTCACTTAGCTATACGTATAACTCATAAAAACATGTGGCATTCATGTATCAACATATACTCTTCACTCCAATCCCTCACAACTGACACATGAACTAACACTCATCTAATTCCTAATGCACCTAATACCTACATATCTATAATATATATAAGACACAGACACATACATATATATAGGACACATTCATATATATATATACGAAGATACATATATTTATACAATCTCTAACTTATACCTATCATATATACTTGCAGTACATATAGAAAGAGGGAAATAGGGAATGAAATTAAACTGTGAAGGAAAGGGGAAGTGGACTGAAATAGCTTCATAAACCCAAATCTCAGGTTGCATTACATTCATCTGTCAGTTTGCAGAGTATGGATTCAATTTAACATATATGTATCAATATACATTGGTTCGAAACTGAAACATTTGACAAAACCCATCCAATACATCCTAGTATACCATACATGTGATCTTAGTATAATACATCATGTATAAACTTGTATTTACATATATATATATATATATATATATATATATATCAAAAGATTTAATAAAAATCAGAAAACCCAACTCAAGTACCATTGTCAGTATTGATGAACTCGACCAAAATTCCAAACCCAAATACCATCGAAAACCTAATCAAATGCAAGATTGAGTGTGCCAACATGAAGTGCATATGATTGGGTGTCAGGGGAATTAATTCGTGTCCATATAAGTAGACACGAAGTGTCCAAAACCCAAAACGAAATCAGTGTCAGAAACAGGAAAATCAATTATCGTGCAGCCATGTCGAGCCTTCGTGGGCTCGACACAGTGCTCGAGGCACCACGTGCTCTTGAACTCATATCGAGGGGACATAGGGCTAGGGACTAAACACCCTGTCCCGTGTCCAAGTGTCACAGTGTCGTGTCAAAACACGCATATCAGAGCATGAAAATCTGTGTATGCACAGTGAGGCAAAAATTAGTACGAACGCAATTTCTCCGTGCACACACATCGAGGACTTATAAATTTTTCTGGATGTCGTGTCAGACACTAGGCCCACGTGTCTACCAAGTTCCATCCGTTCTCGTGTCGTGTCCTTTGTCGACCTCGAGAAGCAGGAGAGCCATACGAGCCCCGTGCGGTGTCTCGTGCATGAGGTGCGTGTCCAATTTGGACACGAAATCTAACTCAAATCGTGCTCAGTCTTAGGGTTCTAGAATCCCTACATGTAGGGCTATAAAATGTGTAATTAGTTTTCAAAATTAGCAATATTTATTTCTAACAAGCATTTCATCAAACACTCCTTTAAAGACACTGACACGTGTCCGATACGGATACGAAATGGACACTATTTTTTACCAAACTTGGGCTACACCTAGAGGAACCCTAAATGGATGCATCAATGAAAAGTAAACATGATTTAATATAGGTTTTATGGTATTTACCTATTGAGAGTATATCTTAATGAAAAATAGAGAAAGGGAAGGTGTTCTTCTTCAAATGAAATGGTCGATTTACTTCGAATCCTTGCTAGCTAGCCTCCCTTAACATCATCTACTGTTGGGAATGATGATTCAATTGATTTGACTCAATTTGGACTCAATTTTGATTAAATGGGAGAAGTTTGGGGAAGAACAAATTAGGGTTCTTTCTAGGTATTTAAAAAGAGGCAAAGGCTCTTAAGTGTGATACTTATAAGAGGGGGAAGCTTGTATGGCTGGCCAAACTAAGGGAATTAGGGTTTGGCAATAGCTAGATGTATGGCTAAGGTTCTTCCACCCAATTTTAAGTCCTCCTATTGGTTCAATTAGTCCTAAGGCTTGTTTTTACAAATATCTCAAAGAGGAAATATTCTACTTAGGAATATCTAGATATTACTAATCTTGGCACTTAGTAGGAATATTCCAACCATGATTCTAACCTCATGACTAATCTAGATTAGGTTAAGTTTCTATGTTAGTCTCTAACAATTCAATTAGCACAATATTAATTAATCCAAATTTATTATCCTTAATAAGTCAAAAATGACCAAAATATCCTTAGGCTAAAAATTAGTAATATGACATTCTAATCACATGAGTAGGCTCCCTTGTTCATGGTTAGTCGCTAGGCTTAGCAAAACTAGGGTTTAACTAGTTAACCATCAAAATCATAATTCAACATTTTAACTAGTTTAAATTACTTAAAAATCACTAAAAATCATAATAAAATTTAAATATCATTATTAAATGATTAAATTTATAAAAGTTCAAAATTACCCTCATTTGAAAAACTGGGTGTTATAAGTGTACCCCCTTAGAAGAATTTTGTTCTCGAAATTAAGATGATCGTACCCCTACTAGGTCAAACCCCCAATCAAATCAAGGTCGATAGATAACACACAAACACAATCCTATTGTCATGATTCTACAGTCTCGATCAGGGTAACTACGCTACCTAATATATCACAAGCATATCCTGGCAGGTACTAATGGAATCACACATGATGGTGGGAAGAAAGAACAAGAAGGATGAACCTGCTAACCCATCTCCTGCAACATTAGTCTCCTCGACTGCCATCGTAAAAGCTCCACCCCTCTGGTGCTGCGCTACCGGTGGCCTAGATCCCTCAAAAGGTGGTGCAACAGGACAATCTATCTTTTGGTGGGCTTCAGACCCGCAGAAATAGCAAACCTTCAGCCTCTTCCTACACTGCTCCCTGGTATATCCCAACTTCCTACAGTAGGAACAACTGATCGTCTTCGAGTCCTGATCCTAATACTGATGCTGTACCTGCTGAACCATCACTTATGCCTGTGTCCGCTGAATATGTACGTGAGGCCTTTTGGCCTGGCCTCCACTGCTGCTGGCACTGTGGGCGTCTCGTCCCCTCTTGAGCCTCAGCTCAAGGTCATCCTCCGCTGCTAGGGCTCCTACCAGGATCTCCTCAAAAGTGGCACTGCGGGCACACTTGGTGTAGGACTTCACCTCCTTGACTAGCCCTTTCCTAAATCTCCGGGCCTTCGTCGCCTCAGAAAGTCCCTCAATAATTATGCCCAGATGGCAGAACTCCCCGGTGTACTCCTCAACAGTCTGACTGCCCTGCACCAAAGCCTCGAACTGCGTCTCGAGGGCACCAAGCGCTGCATCGGGAAAGAACTTTTCCTTGAACAGCCTCTTAAAAGCTTCCCAAGTCTGCCCAACTGTACCTCAGATCTGTCTGATACCACGTGCGAGCCAAGTCCTGCAACATAATAGCTTCCGCCTCAATCTACAGTCTTTCTGGAATCACCGCTAGCCTGAAGATCTTCTCCATGTGCTCGATCCACTCGTCTGCATACATGATGCCCTCTATGCCCTTGAAGTCTCGCGAGTGCATCTTCTTGAAATCCTGTATGCTGACCTGTCGGATGCTGAGCTGTAACTCTCTCCACTGTCGTCAGGGCCAGATCTATGCCCCTGCTGAACTTTGCCGTCTGACGCTGCTGTCGAGCCTCCATAAACTACTGGAAGAAGGCAAACAACTGTACTGCATCGACGGATCCTCAAGGCGGCTGCTGCTGCTGAAGCACCTCCAGGATAACTGGGCTCTACCTATGCACTGGTGAAGGGGCTCCTCCGAAGGTAGCTGAAGCACCCACCCCAGCTGGCATAACTGGTGTTGCGGTATCAAGGACTAGCTGTACAAGACGAGAGGTGGCAGACCTCTCAGCAGTGTCCCCCTGTCCGGAGCGATGAGATCTAGTCTCGATGACCATCCTGGAGACAGATCAAATGAGGAATCAATACTGAGATAGAAGCGATAAATCAAAGGAGGACAGTTAATTTCAAAGAAGTCAAATCAGCAAGATGTTATATGGCATAAATTGAAGCAGAATCTTTCCTAACTGTGATTGAGTACCTCTCCGTTGAAGCCTATCGCTCAATCCTATCGCAGGCTCGCTGCAGTACAACTAAGTCGTCGTACTACCACGATATCGCACTAATGCAACTCTCGACCTGCATGGGCCACCAATAAAAATGTGTCATGACCTGTACCCAGTACAGGGGCACAAAAAGTGGGTACGTCCAGCCTATGTTGCAGTGTCGACGGTAGAACGCTGTTCTAGGTCACTATCTAAATAACAGCTCATGCAATTATATAATATACTTGTCAAAATCTCAACTCCGAACAGAGAACAAGTATAGCTATAATGAAATTTCAATCACAGTCTAAGCACGATATGATAACACAGAAGTTTATAACTAAGACTAAATAACAACAACAAAACCAACTATTAAATAATAATAATCTCAAACAATCTCAAAACAAAATAATATCTCAACATATTACAATTCAAGTTCTAAAACATGAAAACTAAACCAAGTCTACTAGCTAGTCTCTCGATCACTCCTGAGTGTCGGGGCCAAAGGTAGCTAAGCCATCTCCTGCTCCAAGACAAGTAGGGCAAATGTCCTCAGGACAATCATCTGTAATATTTTCAACAGGTCCAGTCAGGACAGGACGAGCACAACTCATATAGAAAACCCAAGTAAATGACAGAGAACTATAAAGCAATTATAGATAGTTTTATTGATAAACATGGTAGTTTATATTCAGGTAATGGTATAGAAAAATAGTTAAGATACAAGGAAAGTAAGGTAACTAAAACAAGAGAAGAATCATGGCAATGAAGACTGTAAAATAAGTTTCTAGCTGAACTAGAGTAACATGATAAGTTCAGACAGTAAATACAAGACAAGTATAAATCCAATGTAAATCCAGTACGAGACGAAGCTAATACAAGATAAATCCAGTACAAGATGATTCAAGTCAGAGATCAAGAATCCAGGTGAGACCAGCTATATTCTAACAGTGTATTTTAAAATACCGAGATCGACATATAAACGGCTGTATGTATTATGCACATCACACACTCGGCTAAGTGTGGGATGACTATGCTTCCAGTAGATTCCAGTTTGGAGATTTTAGATTTAGGATATATCTACATGTCTTACTCAATATTTCTCTGCCGTGCAATACAAATGAATCCAGATTTCGATACGAGAATCGAGATAAGTCCAGCCAAACATGATGATACCAGCAATAATTTCAGAATGATTCCAGTAATAGAGGCCAGACAAGATGGTATGTGTGTCGCATACATGAATCCAGAAATATCTATACGTATTGTAACAGAGAATCACATAGAACTAACTAGAACTGATGTACAGTAATTGACAAGTAAATGAGAGAACTATCAAGGAATGTACTCGCCTGACACTCTAAAAAGAGTTGTATAATATAAGATGTCTGCTCTGGAGTCATAATGTCCTAAATAGAGCAATACAGGTTATAATGTGTTTAAAATAAGGTAAATGAAGTTTACGATGCAATCTACATAATTTCTAAGCCAATCTAGGTCAAAGTCAAACTTGGTCAACCCTGGGTCAAATCAAGTCAACATCTAGTCAAACTAGGTCAACAACAAGGCTATCTTGGTCAACTGGTCAAACTTAGGCTAGCGAGGGTCAATTGGTCAATGGTCAACTATTGGTCAACTTTAGGGTTGGTCAACTAAGTCAATCTTAGTCAAATGGGCCACTATCTAGGTCAATCTCTATAAGGCTAACTCAAAACCAAACCATAGACTAGGATATCCTAGGATACCATAATATATATCATATATACAAATCAACGTATATATACCCAATGTCTATAGCCCTAGACATACATAAGCCTATCAAACAAAACCACATACATATACCTATCTATCACATATATACATCAACTATATATCCATAAATATATACATAGGAATCATATATAGGCTATCATGCCTACATACATATCCATATTTATCATCAACACACATATATACCAATATGGGGCATTACTCATTACATAGATATAATGTATCACACTATGGCCTCTACTCTAACTCACTGGTATCTTATCAAGCACTTGATACATAACCTCTCCACTAGGTTCCCTCCTCCTCACTTTCTAATAGACCAAAACATCACTTACCTATACATGTAACTCATAAAAACATGTGGCATTCATGTATCCACATGTACTCTTCACTCCAAATCCCTCACAACTGACACATGAACTAACACTCTTCTAATTCCTAATGCACCTGGTACCTACATATCTATAATATATATAAGACACAGACACATACATATATATATATGACACATTCATATATATACGAAGATACATATATTTGTACAATCTCTAATATATACCTATCATACATACTTGCAGTACATATAGAAAGAGGGAAATATGAAATGAAATTGAACTATGAAGGAAAGGGGAAGTGGACTGAAATAGCTTCATAAATCCAAATCTCAGGTTGCATTACATTCATCTGTCAGTTTGCAGAGTATGGAATCAATTTGACATATATGTATCAATATACATTGGTTCGAAACTCAAATATTTGACAAAACCCATCCAATACATCCTAGTATACCATACATGTGATCTCAGTATAATACATCATGTATAAACTTGTATTTACATATATATACACATTAAAAGATTTAATAAAAATCAGAAAACCCAACTCAAGTACCAGTGGCAGTGTATTGATGAACTCGACCAAAATTCCAAACCTAAATACCATCGAAAACCTAAACAAATGCAAGATTGAGTGTGCCAACATGAAGAGCATATGATTGGGTGTCAGGTGAATTAATTCGTGTCCACACAAGTAGACACGAAGTGTCCAAAACCCAAAATGAAATCAGTGTCAGAAACAGGAAAATCAATCATGTACAGCCATGTCGAGCCTTCGTGGGCTCAACACAGTGCTCGAGGCACCATGTGCTCTTGAACTCGTGTCGAGGGGACATAGGGCTAGGGACTGAATACCCTGCCCCGTGTCCAAGTGTCGCAATGTCGTGTTTAAACACATGTATCAGAGCGTGAAAATCCGTGTGTGCACAGTGAGGCAAAAATCTGTACGAATAAGATTTCTTTGCACACACACATCGAAGACTCATAAAATTTTTTGGGTGTCGTGTCAGACACTAGGCCCACATATCTACCAAGGTTTATCTATTCTCGTGTCTTGTCGTGTCCTGTGTCGACCCCGAGCAGCAGGGGAGACGCACGAGCCCCGTGCGGTGTCTCGTGTATGAGTTGCGTATCCAATTTGGACACGAAACCTAACTCAAATCGTGCTCAGTCTTAGGGTTCTAGAATACCCACATGTAGGGCTACAAAAATATTTAATTAGTTTTTAAAATTAGCAATATTTATTTCTAACAAGCATTTCAGCAAACACCCCTTTAAAGACACTGACACGTGTCCGATACGAATACGAAATGGACACTATTTCTTACCAAACTTGGGCTACACCTAGGGGAACCCTAAATGGATGCATCAATGAAAAGAAAACAAGATTTAATAAAGGTTTTATGGTATTTACCTATTGAGAGTATATCTCATTGAAAAATAGAGAATAGGAAGGTGTTCTTCTTCAAATGAAATGGTCGATTTACTTCGAATCCTTGCTAGCTAGGATCCCTTAACATCCTCTACTGTTAGGGATGATGATGCAATTGATTTGACTCAATTTGGACTCAATTTGGATTAAATGGGAGAAGTTTAGGGAAGAACAAATTAGGGTTCTTTCTAGGTATTTAAAAAGAGGCAATGGCTCTTAAGTGTGATACTTATAGGAGGGGGGCTTGTATGGCGGACCAAACTATGGGAATTAGGGTTTGGAAATAGCTAGAAGTGTGGCTAAGGTTCTTCCACCCAATTTCAAGTCCTCATATTGGTTCAATTAGTCCTAAGGCTTCTTTTTACAAATATCTCAAAGAGGGAATATCCTACTTAGGAATATCTAGATATTACTAACCTTGGCACTTAGTAGGAATGTTCTAACCATGATTCTAACATCAAGACTAATCTAGATTAGGTTAAGCTTCTAGGTTAGTCTCTAACAATTCAATTAGCACAATATTAATTAATCAAAATTTATTTTCATTCATAAGTCAAAAATGACCAAAATATCCTTAGGCTAAAAAGTAGTAATATGACATTCTAATCACATGTGTAGGCTCCCTTGGTTATGGTTAGTCTCTAGGCTTAGCAAAACTAGGGTTTAACTAGTTAACCATTAAAATCATAATTCAACATTTTAAGTAGTTTTAAATTACTTAAAAATCACCAAAAAATATAATATAATTTAAATATCATTATTAAATGATTAAATTTATAAAAGTTCAAAATTACCTTCATTTGGAAAATTGGGTGTTACAAGTCTACCCCCCTTAGAAGAATTTTGTCCTCGAAATTAAGATGTTCGTACCCCTACTAGGTCAAACCCCCAATCAAATCAAAGTCGATGGATAACACACAAACATAATCCTATTGTCATAATTCCACAGTCTCGATCAGGGTAACTACGCTATCTAACATATCACAAGCATATCCTGACAAGTACTAATGGAATCACACATGAAGGTGTGGAGGAAGAACAAGAAGGACAAACCTGCTAACCCATCACCTCCAACATCAGTCTCCTCGACTGCCATCGCAAAAGCTCCACCCCTCTGGTACTGTGCTACAGGTGGCCTAGCTCACTCAAAAGGAGGTGCAACGGTACAATCTATCTTCTGGTGGGCTTAAGACCCACAGAAATAGCAAACCTTCAGCCTCTTCCTACACTGCTCCCTGGTGTGTCCTAACTTCCTACAGTAGGAACAACTGATCGTCTTCGGGTCCTGACCGCGATACTGATGCTGCACCTGCTGAACCATCACTGGTGTCTGTGTCTGCTGAATCTGTACATGAGGCCTTTTGGCCTGGCCTCCTCTGCTGCTGCCACCCTGGGCGTCTCGTCCCCTCTTGAGCCTCAGCTCAAGATCATCCTCCGCTGTTAGGGCTCCTACCACGATCTCCTCAAAAGTGGCGCTGCAGGCACAATTGCTGTAGGACTTCAACTCCTTGACAAGCCCTTTCCTGGACCTCCGGGCCTTCATCGCCTCAGAAAGCCCCTCAATAAATCTGCCCAGATGGTAGAATACCCCGGTGTTCTCTTCAACAGTCTGACTGCCATGCACCAAAGCCTCGAACTGCGTCTCGAGGGCTCCAAGTGCTGTATCAGGAAAGAACTTTTCCTTAAACAGGTTCTTGAAAGCTACCCAAGTCTGCCCAACTGTACCAACCCTCGAATCTGTCTAGTACCACGTGCAAGCCAAGTCCTGCATCATACTAGCTGTCGCCTTAATCTACAGTCTTTCTGGAATCTCCGCTAGCCTGAAGATCTCCTCCATGTGCTCGATCCACTCGTTTGTGTACAGGATGCCCTCTGTGCCCTTGAAGTCTCGCGGGTGCATCTTCTAGAAATCCTGTATGCCTTTCTCCTTCGGCTAATGCTGCTGCTGACCTGCCGGATGCTGAGCTATAACTCTCTCCACTGTCGTCAGGTCCAGATCTATGCCCCTGCTGAACTTCGCCAACTGACGCTGCTGCTGAGCCTGCTGAGCCTCCATAAACTGCTGGAAGAAGGCAAACAGCTATACTGCATCGACGGATCCTCAAGGCGGCTGCTGCTGCTGAAGCACCTCCTGGATAACTGGGCTCTGCCTATGCAATGGTGGAGGGGCTCCTCCAAAGGTAGCTGAAGCACCCACCCCAGCTGGCATAACTGGTGCTGAGGTATCAGGGACTGGCTGTACAGGCCGAGAGGTGGCAGACCTCTCAGCAGTGTCCCCCAGTCTGGAGCGATGAGATCTAGTCTCGATGACCATCCTGAAGATAGATCAAATGAGGAATCAATACTGAGATAGAAGCGATAAATCAAAGGAGGACAGTTAATTTAAAAGAAATCAAATCAGCAAGATGTTAGATGGCATGAATTGAAGTAGAATCTTTCCTAATTATGAATGAGTACCTCTCCGTTGAAGCCTATCGCTCAATCCTATTGCAGGCTCGCAGCAGTACAACTAAGTTGCCATACTACCATGATATTGTACTAATGCGACTCTCGACCTGCATGGGCCACCATTAAAAATGTGTCACGACCCACACCTAGTACAGGTGCACGAGAAGTGGGTACGTCCAGCCTACGTCGCAGTGTCGACGGTAGAACGCTGTTCTAGGTCACTATCTAAACAACAACTCACGCAATTATATAATGTACTTGTCAAATTCTTAACTCCAAACGGAGGGCAAGTGTAGATATAATGAAATTATAATCACGGTCTAAGCACGATATGGTAATACAAAAGTTTATAACTAAGACTAAATAATTACAACAAAACCAACTACTAAATAATAATAATTTCAATCAATCTCAAAACAAAATAATATCAGCTTATTACAATTCAAGTTCTAAAACATAAAAACTAAACCAAGTCTACTAGCTAGTCTTTCGATCACTCCTGATTGTCGGGGCCAAAGGTAGCTAAGCCATCTCCTATTCCAAGGCAAGTAGGACAAGTGTCCTCAGGGCAATCATCGATAATATTTTCAACAGGTCCAGTCAGGACAGGAACGAGAATAACTCATCTAGAAAAGCCAAGTAAATGACAGAGAACTATAAAGCAGTTATAGACAATTTTATTGATGAACATGGTAGTTTATATTCAGGTAATGGTATAGAAAAATAGTTAAGATACAAGGAAAGTAAGGTAACTAAAATAAGAAAAGAATCATGGCAATAAAGACTGCAAAATAAGTTTCTAGCTGAACTAGAGTAACATGATAAGTCCAGACAGTAAATATAAGACAAGTGTAAATCCAATGTAAATCCAGTACGAGACGAATCTAATATAAGATGAATCCAGTACAAAATTATTCTAGTCAGTGATCAAGAATCCAGGTGAGACCAGCTATATTCTAACAGTGTGTTTTAAAATATCGAGATCGACATGTAAACGGCTGTAGGTATCATGTACATCACACACTCGACTAAGTATGGGATGACTATGCTTCTAATAGATTCCAGTTTAGAGATTTCAGATTTGGGACATGTCTACATGTCTTACTCAATATTTTTCCGTCCTGTAATACAAATGAATCCAGAATTCGACACGAGAATCGAGATGAGTCCAGCCAAACATGATGATACCTGCAATGATTCCAGAATGATTCCAGTAATAGAGGCCAGACAAGATGGTATGAGTGTCGCATACATGAATCCAAAAATATCCATACGTGTTGTAACAGAGAATCATCTAAAACTAACTAGAACTGAAGTACAGTAATTGACAAGTAAATAAGAGAACTATCAAGGAATGTACTCGCCTGACACTCTAAAAAGAGTAGTATAATATCAGATGTCTGCACCGGAGTCACAATGTCCTAAATAGAGCAATACAGGTTATAATGTGCTTAAAATAAGATAAATGAAGTTTACGATACAATCTACATGATTTCTAAGCCAATCTAGGTCAAAGTCAAACTTGGTCAAACCAAGTCAACATCTAGTCAAACTAGGTCAACAACAAGGCTATCTTGGTCAACTGGTCAAACTTAGGCTAGCAAGGGTCAATTAGTCAATGGTCAACTATTGGTCAACTTTAGGGTTGGTCAACTAAGTCAATTTTTGTCAAATGGGTCACTATCTAGGTCAATCTCTATAAGGCTAACTCAAAACCAAACCATAGAATAGGATATCCTAGGATACCATAATATATATCATAATACAAATCAATGTATATATACCCAATGTCTATAGCCCTAGACATACATAAGCCTATCAAACAAAACCACATACATATACCTATCTATCACATATATACATCAACTATATATCCATGAATATATACATATGAATCATATATAGGCTATCATGCCTACATACATATCCATATTTCATCATCAACACACATATATATCTATATGGGGCATTACTCATAACATAGATATAATGTATCACACTATGGCCTCTACTCTAACTCACTGGTATCCTATCAAGCACTTGATACATAACCTCTCCACTAGTTTCCCTCCTCCTAACTTCCTAATAGACCAAAACCTCACTTAACTATACATGTAACTCATAAAAACATGTGGCATTCATGTATCCACATATACTCTTCACTCCAAATCCCTCACAACTGACACATGAACTAACACTCTTCTAATTCCTAATGCACCAGATACTTACATATCTATAATATATATATATAAGACACAGACACACAGACATACAGACACACACACACATACACACACACACACATATATATTATATATATATATATATATATATATATATATATATATATATATATATATATATATATATATATAATGCCCAGTCCCAAAATACGTAGGACTAGGATACGTATACATGCCAGCTACGCATCGAGAGGACTCCAGCCTAGCTCAAATACGTATAAGATGTCGGGTTATTCTAGATTAACTATATCTCAATCCACATAATAATGATAAATATGATGAATCAAGTACAGTAAGGCTGATCAGGCCATGATATGCTGATTCTAGATTAGATTAATATGTTTGAGTAGATCCCCAATAACACATTTATCATGAACAAGCTAGAGAAAAATAGAAGCTTGAACAAGACTAGGCTATAATGTAGCAAGAATCAAATATAGGACAAAATCAAAATACGAAAGATATGATAATAACACACTAGGTATACCTGAAGTCTTGGTGTAGCAAACATCATCCATCAGTGTACCGTGCCATCAACTAATACCTGGAGAGATCACCAGGTCCTCAGAGGACTAGCATGACACATAATATACATGCCTACTGTACAATAAATAGCATACGAGAAAATAGAAAATGGTACAAGGAATAATATGAGACTAAATAATAAGTATAAATGGCATACCGTCAAAGATAGTGCTATCAAGCGTGACTAATAGTAAGTCGGGATAACCGCAGCCCGATGGAAGCTCACAGTCCTATAGTCAGTAGCCGATGGAGAATCTCTGACTATAGTAAGGCTCATTCGTACTCGATAGGAGCTCACGAATGAGGTGGTCAGGTATAGTCACGTCTAATAATAGGTCAGGATTAAATTAAACGATCATGACCGGATCAAGTCAATCAAGTACCGGAATTCAGACTAAGGTCAAGTCCAAGTCAAGTAGGTCAGGAGATCATGGCAGGGATAAAACAACACTATCACTAGACATGAACAGGATAAAAAAGTAGAACACGTAATATGGAAAAGAGTAAAAAATCTACGTGCACGTAAAACTAGAAAGTAACAAGAACACGGAACAGAAGAAATATGGAACTAAGGGATGAAAAATAGTAATATGGAAAAGCACGTAAGTACTGTAGAGTTTGGCAAAGTGTACTTGCCTAAGTCATGAGCACTATAGTGACGAATATCAGATAGGACAGTAGGTGGAACAACGGCTGCCGGGGAACTAAGGTCCAAACAAACGTCTCCGGATGCTGAAAATAGTCTATTATCTAATTATAACTAATATTGTACCTGTTAGATTTATTTAGTTAGAAGATGGTATAGATCTTTATATCAGCTTTTCAAAAAACTAAATGGATCACATTTTTATTTCCGGAATCTCCAAGAATCGCAAAAAATATTGAAACATGTTTATTTTTCGAGAATCTAATACTCAAACAATTTTACAAAAATCTACTGAACGGATTTGTTTATTAAAATATGTTTTTGAAAAGCTTACCTCGATACGCTTCCAACAAAAAAACTGGGACGCGTTTCGAGTCCTGAGCTAGGAGATATGGCCCTTCTAAGTTGCTTTGTCGGGTAAAAAACGTGGCTGACTTTTCTAGCGAATTTGGAGAATATTTTTGGACGAAAAAGAGAAGGTGTGCATAATTTTTAATATAAGAATTATGAGATACTCATATATTTATATATATATATATAATTAAGATAGATATGTATTATTTAATTTAAGTATGATTAGATTGGACATGTTAGATAAGATAATCTGGATAGTAGTAGGATTACCAATAAGGCTAAATTTGGAATATATTTTATTTAAATATTATAATCAATGGTCATTATTGAAGGAGGCTTAATTTAAAATCTATGTACTGCTATTAGATAAGAAGCATATAAGTTTTAAATATTAAATTTAGATTTAATTAAAATACAAAAAAGATTTGCATGGAGGGTTTCCTAATATGGAACTAGTTAGATTTCTAAATATAAATGCAATCTAAATCTGAATAAATATTAAATATATATGGTTATTAATATATATTAATGCCTAACATACCTACATAGGTTTGGGTTGGACTTTGGATCAAATATAAACTAATGCCAACAAGGATTACACTAGGATTACACGTAGACACTTCCTATAAATAGAAACTTTCCAAAATTAAAAACATATTAATATTAATAAGATATATATACAAAATATATATCAACATGAAGGTATTTGAGAGTACTACATGTCTATTTAGATTTAGATTTGGTTCGGTTCAAGTCGGGACTAAATTGGTACAACCGGGTCTCCTAGAAAGTCAATAATCTAATAATAAATCATCGGTGGAGGTTAAGTCACAATTTTACCTAGTTTTCCTACTTGGGACATAGCTATGGCCGGGCCTTCCCTAGCATGACTAATATACTAGTCAAAGCACACAACTATGCTAACCGTACCAAAATTCCTAGTCGCTATGCATCTTAGAACATAACCATGACTAAGGCCATATCTATATAAAATATTAGGCTATTATAAATATAATCATATATATATGCAAAATTATATATAAATCTATTTGGATGTATAACATCCTAAAATAAATATCAAAATAATTATACTAAGCCATGGCAACCTATCATGGCTCTATAAGTGGGGTTGGCTAGGTTAGGGTCCAAATATTTTTTCTAGTCAAGTTGAACTCGAAAAGTCAACTAATGAGTCTCTTGTGCCATTCGAAATTAAATAGCACATAAAAACTCGATTGAGTGGCACACCCTTGGCATGTGTGTCGTAGACTCAAAATGGGTCAAAAACATATATTGAGTCAAATGGTTTTTGTTTGATGTCGAGTCATGCACTCAAGTTGGAAGTTCGGTCTAGAATTACGGTAAATACTCAAATGGCCTAAATTGACCTAAAATTGTGCGAAGTCAAAAGAATGCTAGGGGACAAGTTTGGATGGGACATGATATACTAAATTGAATGTCATCATGTCTACTACAAAACTTATGAAGGACGTTTCGAGAGATGGGCAAGTCTTATGCTCCAAGAATCAAAGACACAGAAAAGTACATCTATAATTATAATTAATAAGAAAATACAATACAATAAATAAACAATCATCTAATCGTATAAAATAAATAATAATAAAAAATCCCCAAAAATCAGGGTCTTTACAATCTACCCACCTTAAAAGAATTTCGTCATTGAAATTAAAATAAGGCTCACTAACAAAGAACCGTACTAGGGTAACTATGAATAGTTTAAGGGATACGCTAGGTCACTACGGGGTCTCCTAATAAGTCAAGTAATAATCAAGTCTAAACAATTTAGATTTGTAACCTCTATATCGTAAAACTATAAATAGTTATCTCTAGTGGCTCTTCTTGGTACTGGCGGTCTTGCAAAGATCACGTTGAAGACGTGATCCTCTCCTAACCATACTATTATTACAATTATATGAGTCACCTAACCCAGATAAGTGGTACCTACTAATCTGCCTTCTCCTCACTTTAACTAACAAGGTATAATAGTAAATGGGTTAGGTTAGGCTATGCTTAGGTTCTTCTTTTAGAGGGCCAGTCTCCGTACTAAAACTAGCACTCTATTCTTGATCTAGTGACTACCATCCGTACTAAAACTAGCACTCTATTCTTGATCTAATGACTATCATAAGAGTATAACCTAGCATGATCATATATTTATTTCTATACTGAGGACGTCTACCCACCTTTGGTTAAACTACCTCATCAAACACTTGATGCCCTATGACATATGGCACCTCTAATCCCCATTATTTATCAAGCAATTACAATACAATAAGCAGACTAACTTACACTATAACTTAAGAATTTCTGATAAATCCTATATAGCACGATTATTCGTCACTCAGAAATTTTAAAAGTGATGACTTATTATGAAAATTTAGTTGTGCCGCATTAGATATGATGAATGTTATTTGGAATTTATTTAAAGGAAATTAAACTTTAAGTTATGATGGAGTATCTTGATATTTTATTTCGAAACTATTGAGGAACTGAAAATTTAAAATTAGATCATATATTGGTAGTGGACCAAGAAGCAAGCAAGTCACCCTAATGGGATACAAGTATTCCTCATTAATTGCCATGATAGTTGTATATACTCGAGTGTAGTTAAGTCATCTGCCAAACTTTGTGAAGATATCTCAATCTTGACTCACTCGACATTTCCTCAAATCTAGATTTTATCGTAACCTTCTAACCATTTGAAACTTGAGAAATGATTAGATTGTTCCTTGATCGTACTTTATCTAAGTGGCTATCATATCTCTAGGAACTGTGTCTCTAACTTATTTTACCTTGAACTACGAGATTCCTAAATTATCTTTATTTCGTGCTTTAACCGTTTACTTTTGTGCATTAACTAGTACCTTATAAAAACCCACTTTTCAATTTTGATCATTTGGCGTACCCTATCGTGACTTTGATATTTGGAGCACAACACTAGACTTTTCCTTCTAAAAAATTTCACAAGCAAGACCTACACGAGCCCACCTTCATGTAGGTATATCACGTGACATTAAAACACGTCTCCTTGTACTCTAATTTCATATTGCGACTTTCGCGTCAAAAAGACTGGACTCTAATCCCTACCGTGAAATCAATATACTTTTTAACTATAGATGAGACTCGGCCTCGACTCAATTCTTTCCACCCGATGTGTAATGCTTGACTTGCGCTTTACCTTGATTGCTTGACCCATTGACCCCTTTACACCATTTGTTTAATTCTTGTAAGTTTGGTAGAATATCTCACGACCTAACAAATATTTTGTGGACCACATTGATAGGTTCACTTGGACCACAGAATTCAGTAGACCCTAACTTATCTAGTCAACCAAGCCGACTATATAGGCCCAAATTTCGGGCGAAACTTAGATTTTATAAGATCTTGGACTAATTGATTTCTTTTATCATTACCCTTTACTTATTATTTTATCTACCTATGATGCTAAACTAGCTTAGTTTTGCAAGCGTATTCTTTATCAAGCTTGATCATGACATATGTTTAATGTGGGCGCCCACTAATACATTGTCTAAATTAGAACCGACGTATTATGGTCTGATCAACCATAGTGCACTTGGTTCGCTTTTTATATATCATACTACGTGGATGGAGACATAGTTAAACTTGCCCCTAGAGTCTCCTCTGCGATTACCTTGGCAATTCTTTTAGAATTGGAATTATACAACCGCCTTTGAATCACATATTGGCATTCGAAAATATCTTCTTTGAACTCTTGTTGGCTTTCGTCTTTTAACTATTCTAGACAAAGCTTGTGATTGATATATAGACCAAACCATTCTCCTATGACCATGATATTTGTATATACTTGGGGATAGTTAACCACTGACCAACCAATATGACTATCCCCGCCTTGAGCTACTTGCCTTTTTCCTCGACCCTAGAATCAACTTTCATGACCTTTTTGAAATTTGAAGATGATTCAACTCTAAACCTAGACGACCCTATATCTTCTATCATGACCCTAATCACTTGCATGATTCCTATCATTCTTTTATTCGTGCCCTCAACCTAGACACTTACCATAAAATCTTCTTCGAAGTACCCTATTCCCCAAGTCCCTAAAATATTCACTTAAGCTACTTCCATCGTACTATCATGATTTTTTACCTTGACTAGCAACCCTCGTTCAATTCCAAAATCGTGAATTATTTTGTCGTTATCGGAATCACGATTTTCTCGTCCAACAATTTGTGTTGCCTTACCCTCGTACCTTCTCACCCCCATACTTACTCTTAATTTCGAGGACGAAATTCTTGTAAGTTGGGTAGGATGTAAACCTCCTAAATTTCTACTTTAAATTTTTTTATATAAATAGAGTATTTCAAATTTTTTACTTGGTATTTGTACGTCGCATAGTCGTATTATACGTCACGTATGAACTTAATAATTTCATATGCCTCGTCGAGTGCGAATATGTGCGAGATACATATTTTTGTAAAATATTTTTATTAGAGATTTTATTTATATAGAAAAAAATTTAGTTTTCAAAACAATATGATAAATATTTTATTTTGTATAAAAGAGTTATTTTGTTCGATGTTTAAAAATAAGTCGGGATTTGAAAATTTTGAGTTATATGAAATGTGTTTCAAATATTTTGCAAAATTTGGAAATTACTAATAACATATTTTTGTTAATTATAAAAGCTGTTTCATGATTTAATATTTAAGAAATATTTTGATTTTCGAAATTAATTAATGCTATATTTCAATATTTATGAAAATGATATTTTAAATTTTGTTTTACTTAATATTTGAATTATTTTGATAATTTAAATTGTAAAAGATTTTATTTGCCTTAATTTAAATAGCCTTTAAATTAAAGATAAGTTTTATTTATATTGAATTAGATTTAAATCAATTTAAATTAGTATGGAATATATCTATTGGAATTTAAATCCTCCCAATCCCTATCTAACTGAGAATTCCCACCTCCTATAAAAGGAGAGGTACACCTCCAAAAATTTTCCATCACACCTAATGCGTCGTGCATCTTGTCCGTGTCGTGTTCCGATTCCACTACAGTTATATTTGTACAAATACATGATTTTCCTGTGTCCGACAGTCCCGGACATCCACCCAAACACAATCAAACCCTAAATCTACGACTACGACCTTGGCCTGGCCTCTGCCAACACCATTGCCGCCATTGCCACCCTTCTTCGATCGGCTCCCAGTCCCGCCTCCATTGTCGGCCCCAACTAGCACCAACATCCAACCCGTCTCCTCCACGACCTCCCTCGACGTACTCCTCCCGCAACCGCTGCCACCATCACCTCCTCCTTCTCCCTGTCCCGACACCCGTCATCACCCTTTCCGGATCCACTGTCGATAACAGACCACCACCATCTTCATCATCGTCGCCATTCCCGAAACCCCCAAACCAGCGCCACCACTCCCAATAACCACACCCACAAGAAAGAAGAGGGGAGAACTCTAACCTGACATCCGCCGTCGCTCGAGACCACGGCGCCGGAGCCACCACCGGTGAAGAGTCCCTCCACTCCGCGACGGCAGGCCACCGCCGCTAGTTGCACTAGGACCTCCGCCCGGAGCGTGCCGCTCAGCCACGGCGCCGATCGCGCCCTGCCGCCGGCCACCGGCGCAGGATCTGTACTGTGTAACCCTGCAGCAACCGCCGGCTACTGCCGTGCCTCCGCAGCGCCCTTCCGCAGCGGCCAAACCCAGGAGCGCCCCAGCCGGAAACCCCCTTCGCCCGTCGTCGATTCCGTACCGCCGCTCGAGGCCGACCGCGCCTTCCTCTGCCGCGGTACCCGCGAGTATGCTCGCCGTGCCGGAGACCATCCCGAGTGCCGCTCCCACTCCGGTAAACCTCTCCGCTTCCACTTGCTCTCCCTCTTGAGTTTCTTCTCCATTTTGGGAAAGTGAACACTGCTGTATTCACATGTGTTTTTGTTTTACTTTGTTTTCTTTTTATAAAAAAATTATTATTTATTAATATTATTATTATTATTTATTATTACTCTCTCTCTCCCTCTATTTCTCTCTCTGGTTTGTTAAAGAGCAGAGCTCTTAATACCATTACAAATATTATTATTATTATTAGTATTATTATTATTATTAGTAATATTAATACTTTTATTATCATTATTATTATTCTTCTTATTATTCTTACTATTGGCATTATTATTCTTATTCTTATTCTTATTATTATTATTCTTATTATTGCAAAAAATGTATTATTATTGTTATGAAATGGGTATTAGTATTTATTAATAATAATAGTGTTTTAATGTATGTATTATTGTGGGGATTGTCAGAAATATATTATTATATTATTTTTTAGCTAATTTCAAGGGATAGTTGGAAATTATAAAAGATTTCTAGTATTTTAAATAATTGTCTAAATTATTTTTACTATTAAAATACAGACTAGAAATCCTATTTTTGGTAAATCTATAATTTTAGCCTAAATCGATTATATTTGCCAAAATTATCTTTACTAATATGGTTTCAAGTTTATACATATTTTCCAAAAAAAATAATATATGTAATTCTTTGCATAAATTCCCTCACTTATCTCATCTTGTTCGTAACTGATCATCGGTCCTATTTTCTTATGAATTTTGGACCCTTGCACATGGGTTATTGGCAAATATGACTTGTTAAATCATTGCACCACTCCAGGCAACACCACCAGGCAAGATACCTTGCCTTTACTGTTTAATTTCTTGCTCAATATCATACATGCTTTTTCTTTATGTTGTTCTTTCAAAACTATATATAGATGCAAATTATTATACTTTATGCAATTGACTTAGAGTTAAGGGACCACCGTACGTTTAGTGCATCTCATAAACTGTCACGATGTGCCACGGATTGTGTGTGAGTTGTGAGTCGTATATAGATGCGGACTTGCGTGCTGACTGATCATTGGCGCGTACAGGCCGTGAGTTAGGATATAACTGCTAATAGATTTGTGTAGAAGACTTGGCAGTTATTAAGGATTAAACAGTGTCGTGGAGTCGACGCATGTATAGTATCATTGGGGGAAGGGGACAGTTATTAGCGTAGGGGCTACATTTTATTTTTACACACATTTTGGGCCGAGGGTGACTCTCATGAGCACTACCTTCTGCCCAGGCTGATAGTGACTCGGATGAGCGCTACTTACTGCCACTCTTTATTTACTCTGCTGAGCCTACAGCCCCTGCGTAGAACATTATCCTCAAATTGTATATCCCCTAGAATGGTTAGGAACCTTTACTCATTTATACTTTTCTGTTGAACTTTATTTATTCAGTTTATTGGCATGATATTATGTGTCTTGTTACGTCCCTCTGAGGACCTGGTGATCTCTCCAGGTGTGAGTTTTTGTGATTTTTGCAGGTGCTCTAGCTAAGGTCATGTTTTTCTTCCTTCGTGATGATTGCTCTTGGAATCGTCATTTGCTCTCGCTTGCTAAATTCTTTCCTTGTATATTTTTCCATATTTAATTTGGTTGGTAGTGGACTTTGTCTTCGCCCAACTATTGTATACATGACAAACTCAAAAATAGCTTTTATATCATTATTTATTTTGTGGATGAGATTTAGTGTCTTGGCTTTCTACATTTACAGCTTATGTGTACATACGAGCCGTGGCATGATACGTACCTAGTCCCAAGTATTTTGGAACTGGGGCGTTACATTTCTAAATATAAATGCAATCTAAATCTGAATAAATATTAAATATATACGGTTATTAATATATATTAATGCCCAATATGCCTACATAAGTTTGGGTTGGACTTTGGGTCAAATATAAACTAATGCCAACAAGAATTACACTAGGATTACACGTAGACACTTCCTATAAATATAAACTTTCCAAAATTCAAAACATATTCATATTAATAAGATATATATACAAAATATATATCAACATGTAGTTATTTGAGAGTACTACATGTCTATTTAGATTTGGATTTGGTTCGGGTCAAGTCGGGACTAAATTGGTACAACCGGGTGTCCAAGAAAGTCGATAATCAAATAATAAATCATCAGTGGGGGTTAAGTCACAATTTTACCTGGTTTTCCTACTTGGGACATAGCTATGGCCGGGCCTTCCCTAGCATGACTAATATACTAGTCAAAGCACACAACTATACTAACCGTACCAAAATTCCTAGTCGTATGCATCTTAGAACTTAACCATGACTAAGGCCATATCTATATAAAATATTAGGCTATTATATATATATATATATATATATATTTTTTTTTTTATATATATATATATATATATATATATGCAAAATTGTATATAAATCTATTTGGATGTATAACATAACAAAATAAATATCAAAATAATTATACTAAGCCATGGCAACCTATCATGGCTCTATAAGTGGGGTTGGCTAGGTTAGGGTCCAAATATATTTTCTAGTCAAGTCGAACTCGAAAAGTCAACTAATGAGTCTCTTGTGCCATTCGAAATTAAATAGCACATAGAAACTCGATTGAGTGGCAAACCCTTGGCATGTGTGTCGTAGACTCAAAATGGATCAAAAATATATATTGAGTCAACTGGTTTTTGTTTGATATCGAGTCATGCACTCAAATTGGAAGTTCGGTCTAGAATTATGGTAAATACTAAAATGGCCTAAATTGACCCAAAATTGTGTGAAGCCAAAAGAATGCTAGGGAACAAGTTTGGATGGGACATGATATACTAAATTGAATATCATCATGTCTACTACAAAACTTATGAAGGACGTTTCGAGAGATGGGCAAGTCTTATGCTCCAAGAATCAAAGACACAAAAAAGTACATCAATAATTATAATTAATAAGAAAATACAATACAATATATATACAATCATCTAATCGTATAAAATAAATAATAATAAAAACATCCCCAAAAATTAGGGTCTTTACAATATAGGACACATTCATATATATACGAAGATACATATATTTATACAATCTCTAACATATACCTATCATACATACTTGCAGTACATATAGAAAGAGGGAAACATGAAATGAAATTGAACTATGAAGGAAAGGGAAAGTGGACTGAAATAGCTTCATAAATCCAAATCTCAGGTTGTATTACATTCATCTGTCAGTTTGTAGAGTATGGATTCAATTTAACATATATGTATCAGTATACATTGGTTCGAAACTGAAATATTTGACAAAACCCATCCAATACATCCTAGTATACCATACATGTGATCTCAGTATAATACATCATGTATAAACTTGTATTTACATATATATATATATACACATCAAAAGATTTAATAAAAATCAGAAAACCCAACTCAAGTACCAGTGTCAGTGTATTGATGAACTCGACCAAAATTCCAAACCCAAATACCATCGTAAACCTAATCAAATGCAAGATTGAGTGTGCCAACATGAAGTGCATATGATTGGGTATCAGGGGGATGAATTCGTGTCCAAACAAGTAGACACAAAGTGTCCAAAAGCCAAAACAAAATTAGTGTAAGAAATAGGAAAATCAATCATCGTGCAGCCATGTCGAGCCTTCGTGGGCTCGACACATTGCTCGAGGCACCACGTGCTCTTGCACTCGTATCGAGGGGACATAAGGCTAGGGACTGAACACCCTGCTCCGTGTCCAAGAGTCGCAGTGTCGTGTCTAAACACGCATATCAGAGCGTAAAAATCCGCGTGTGCATAGGGAGGCAAAAATCTGTACGAATGAGATTTTTTTGCGCACACACATTGAAGACTCATAAAATTTTTTGGGTGTCGTGTCAGACACTAGGCCCACATGTCTACCAAGTTTCATCCATTCTCGTATCATGTCGTACCCTGTGTCGACCCCGAGCAGCAGGGGAGCCGCACGAGCCCCGTGCGGTGTCTCGTGCATGAGGTGCGTATCCAATTTGGATACGAAATCTAACTCAAATTGTGCTCAGTCTTAGGGTTCTAGAATCCCAATATGTAGGGCTACAAAAATGTGTAATTAGTTTTCGAAATTAGCAATATTTATAAACAAACATGTATAAGGGTATTGTAATGGGTAAATGGTTAGCGGTATGGGTTTATAGTAGGATATATGGATATATGTATATAATATAGGTAAAGGGTAAATGTTTAAATATGGGTAAAAGGTATATTGGTATATGTTATGGGTAGGTAGAGGTAATGGTATATATATAATAGGCATTGGGTACATCCATGTATATATAAAGGATAAATTGGCTAAAGTAATCCTAGACAGTTGGTAACTAGTAGAGATGTAAGATATATGTATTGATATTTGGTAATATTAGTTATTATGTCTAATACCTTATAGACCTGGAAATGAGGTATTGACTAGCTTGGACTAGAAAATCTAGTTTACGTAAGGTATTGACCCTAGAACTAAGGTATTAACTAATAGTTAAGGTATTTGAGATATGAGCTAAGGGTAAGTGGATAGTATCTATAGATAATATATGTGATTTGGAATACCATAGTATATGTGGCTTGTTGAGAATTCATGCAAGATATATATGTATATGATATAGTACTATAAGGTATCCTAGAGTATGTGGGTCTATGGTTAGAATTATGACTAGCATAGATACAGTTGACCCCTTTGACTAGACAGTTGACCAAACCCTAGATGTTGACTTAGTTTGACTAAGAGTTGATGAAGGGTTGACTTTTGACCTAGAGATGCCTATTATTATGTAGATTGCATTGTACACTTTAATTATTATATTATGAACTCATTGTAACCTATACTGCTCTAAATAGGACTCTATGATTCCAGTTTGGACATCTATATATCAGTTGCTCAGTGTATCAGGCGAGTATATTCTTTGATAGTTTTTATTGTCTTGATATCTACTATATCCAATTCAATGTATCAGGCGAGTACATTCTCTGATAGTTTTTATTGTCTTGATATCTACTATATCCAATTCAATTGTAGTATTTTACTTCATTTCTAACACGATGGTACACGGACTAGTATACGTCGAATCATGTCATGAGATATCATTTCTAGGTTACCATGGTATATTGGTACATTGTTCGATCTTGTTTCCTGTACTTGTATAGACGCCGATTCCTAAGGGGATTTGCTACCCTCTTAGAGAATCCCGTGTCATGACGTGATATGTTCGGATCCATATACTACTCGGAGATGGAGAGTTATTAGTGGTATGTGATCAATACCCCTCCTGTATCCTCTTATTCACTTGTTTATAGGTCCACCCTCACTGCACGTAGGGTGTAGCCTGACCTAATACTACTTGTTCATAGCTTTCCATTATGGCCAACCTGATCCTATTTTTGTATATTTCATATTCATAGCCAGTCAAATGGAACAGCCTGATCCTGACCCAAGCCGATCACATAACACCCTAATATCTCGAGGCACTATTTATGTTTATATTATATATTAGATATTCCTGTACTGCTTTACATTCCACTATTTTATACCCTGACATGATATCCAGTTTTACATATACTGCTTATTTCCAGTCTTGATATTTTATCTTGTATTTCATTATAATTGTCTCTTATAGAATTTGTCAATTCACATGGAACTGCTATTAGCGTTTGTACTTGCTCATATCCTGACAAGATATTCCTATTGATGTTTACAGAGGATTTAGATGCTGATTGCTCGACCTTCTATAGGTTTGGCACAGACGGAGGCTTTGACTAGGATCTACCTTTGGTGACAGTGCCCGTAGAGGATGTACCTTCTATAGTGACCTAGTCTAGTAGGTTGACTGGACTGCATTCCAGCTGGATATTTGAGACGTGTAGTATACTTTATATTCGGGATCTTGTGTTATGTCTTAATTACTAAACTTTTGTCTGTGACTTGCATCTATTTTAGTTTATCTATTTCCATCATATCTTTATGATATTTGTGCCTATCTTCCTTAGATGTCTTGTGATTGAGTTGAGTTTATATACCTCCGTATCGAGATGACGGGTTTGTATACTTTGTGTCTAGATGTTATATTTCTAGTTGACCTATACAGCGTTCTACAGCCGACATTGCGGCGTAGGATGGATGTACCCACGTTCTCGTGCCCCTAAACAGGGTGCGGGTCATGACAAAATATTAGCAACAGTTCGTGTATTTTGTGTATCGACTTAAGTTATTTTTGATTATCAAAATCAGGTGTGATCATTAGGCAATGTGCAACAATCTCTCTCATTTTAATATTGACAAACTTGAGTCTATACCAAAATATAGCTAATATATAACTTTAAAATATACTTGACTTGTTCTCGTTTGAATTTTAAAAATTTTGGTATTGCTTTTCTCCTCCTTTGTCATGTACAAAATGTGTAGCTCCCCCGTAGTGTGTGAAGCCAACAATTTATAAAACATCACAAACAAAGACAAAAAAACAGAGTAATCAAAAGTTAACTGAAATATCATAACTGAACTTAGTTGAACTGAAGTACATCAAAAGTGCATAGAAAGTCATAACTATAAAAGTTTATGACTATAAAAAAATAACTAGATAAAGTCTAACTATAACAGTTTAGACTGGTACAAAAAGAAACTACAAAGATCATCATCTCTAGCAAATAAAACTCAAAAATACTAAACTGAAGCCCACGTCACATCTATGTGTCATTATCACCAGGAGCAGTATGTGGCCGGGATCACAGTAGGCAGTGGTAGGATCAAAGTGCTGGAAAGTAGTCTCATCATCAAACCACGGTCCAGAAAAACTGGGATGATGGATCATATGAACTTGATGTGCAGGGTCATGCGCCAAACCCAGTAAAGATCAGCTATGTTTTTCCTCAACACCTGTGCCTGTGAGCTGTGTCGGAACTCTGCATCAACATAACTTTGATGACGTTGCCTTAAAAGGGTAAAAAATTCATCAAAGCGCTGATAACGTTGCTCAGAGAGAGCAACAAAGTCATCGAATTGTTGATAGAAGTACGAGTCAATGCCTAGAGCAGGAGCAGCTGGAGCAGGGGCATCTGGATCATCATCAGTAGCAAGAGTAGGCTTAGAACCGGGTGGTGGAGGTGGGTTAGGATAAGTCCTGGTTCTAATCAGCTCAGAAGATGTGGAAGAATAAAGACAGAAGGCAAGATTGATTCCGAATCTACTAAAGATAACTGCTAGATGCATGGGGTATAAAAGGTTACGTCCCGGATGCCTGCAACTGATCATCCAAGCTATAAAGGTCTTGGGAACAGAAAATAAAACATCAAAATGCAGATGATACATCACAGACATCTCATAAAACATGATCTCATCGGAAGATCCCATTTTAGGAAGCAAAGTAGAGAAAATAAAGCAATATAATTCATAGAAATTTTGATTAAGGTGCTTTGAGTACACTATACCATTTCGAGGAACAGGTCTAGGGTGACACATAGCCGCCTTAAAAGAATCAAGGGTTACACCTTACGAAAATTGAACATGATGAATATCAACCTGACATCCGACATGTGAAAGTATTCACTAATATCGGTTGAGTTAAATTCAATCTCATGACCACCGACACAAGAATAAATGCTACCGTCGTCCCTAACTTGCATATTGCAATAGAACATACGTACAACATTATCATATATGTTTTCATCGATTTCAAAGAAGTCTCGAAGGTCGAGCCTTTCAAAAGTAGGAGCGTATTTCAAGAATATAGTAAAATTTATGGAACGTCCTGGACAAATGTATCTACCATGAAAAGAGTCAAACCAAACAATTGAATATTCTATAGAGGGAAAGAATGCAGAATCATAATCCTCGTCGTCAGTAAGACGAGCGGGACTGAAAATCTAACAGGTTCGTACTCCAAATTTGAAGATGAACCCGCTTGGGAAGCAACTTTCTTCCTCTTGTGGAGCTTAGGAGCCATAGAAAATAAGAGAGGAAGAGAAGATAGATACCTCAAAATAGTAGAGAATAGGAGGAGGGAGTCACCTTCCGAGCTTCTTAGATCTAAGGTTGTAGGAGGAGGAGATCTTGGAAGATGAAAACTAGGTTTTTGAAGTGTTTTTGGTGGAAGAATGAATAAAAAGAAGGAATATGGAGGGGTTTATAAAGGGCTAGGGCCGGCTGCTGTTCTGGAAATCCGTACCGATGTTAACCGAACTTGATCCGAGTTCTGTCTGAGTTCGGCTACTTGGATTTCCAGTTCATTAATGCATAATGAATGATAAATGCACTTGATAACTTTTAAACTTCTTCCTTTAACAATATTCATTACTTTGGGTTAGCTGTGGGGGCTGGATCAGCTAGCGGTAGTCTGAAGACTAGTACACCATGTCGCTTCAGGCTATTTATGCCTGTATGATAGAAGGGCCCTTTCGGCTTGTACCCAAAATAACTTCTATTAATAAATTTTAAAGTTTTAAGTTATAAGAGTTTTTATTAATCATAATGCATCATGAATCCGAAAATTCAAGTATGCCTAGCTCTCGACGCAGATAGTTAAAGGGGTTTTCAGTAAGTGATTTTGTGAAAATATCTGCTAGTTGATGATCTGTATCAATAAACTCTAAGCAAATATCCCCGTGTTGTTGGTGATCACGTAAAAAAGTGATGACAAATTTTTATGTGCTTTGTACGTGAGTGACAAATAGGGTTCTTAGTCAAGTTAATCATGCTAGTGTTATCATAATAAATGGGAATCTTTGTGTAGTACAGATTGTAGTCTTCTAGAGTTTGCTTCATCCATAAAATTTGAGCACAACATCGTCCTGCGGCGATATACTCAACCTCTGTGGTTGATAGTGCTACCGAATTTTGCTTCTTGCTAAACCAGGAGACTAAAACTTTACCTAGAAAATGACACGTACCGCTGGTACTTTTTCGGTCTACTTTGCATCCTGTAAAATCCGCATTTGAATAACCCATTAGGTCAAAAGATTTGATTTTGGGATACCACAAGCCGACTGTAGAAGTTCCCTTAAGGTATCAAAATATACGCTTAACGGCGCATAAGTGTGATTCCTTAGGATTAGCTTAATATCTAGCACAAATGGAAACGCTAATGATGATATCATGGCGACTAGCAGTTAAATATAATAAACTATAAATCATACCTCGATACTTGCGCTGGTCGACTGATTTGTCACTTTTATCAATGTCAAGCTTGGTAGATGTAGCCATTGGAGTTTCGATAGGCTTTACGTTGTCGAAGTCATACTTCTTCAATAAGTCATACTCATCTCAAACTCTCTCTGCATATACTTAGCAAATTTGTGACAGAGTTTTTCGTTAGTGGAACCGAAAATGATGTCATCGACATATATTTGAACTAGAAGAATATCATCATCTAAGGCTTGATAAACAGAGTAGTATCAACTCTTCCTTTTGAAAAACCATTTTCAAGTAAAAAGATACTTAGGCGTTCATACCAAACGCGAGGGGTTGTTTGAGTCCATAGAGTGCTTTTGTAAGTTTGAAGACGTGATCGAGTTTTTGAAAATCTTCAAAACTAGGGGGTTGTTTCACAAAAACTTCTCATTTCAAGTATCCGTTTAAAAATGCACTTTTCACGTCCATTTGAAATAATTTGAAATCATAAAAACATGCAAATGCACAAAACATGCGGATAGCTTCTAGTCTAGCAACAAGAGCATATGTCTCATCATAATCAATACTTTCTTCTTGATTATAACCTTATGCAACTAGACGTTCTTTGTTGCGTAGGACTTGTCCATCCTCACTTAGATTATTTCGGAACACCTATTTGGTACCAATTATTGATTAACCAATAGGTTTAGGAATGAGTTCCCAAACTTGTTTTCTCTCAAATTGATTAAGTTCTTCTTACATGGCATCAATCTAAAATTCATCAAGAAAAGCATCTTCTATAGTTTTAGGTTCTACTTAAGATATAAAAGCTACATTATCTGCTATATTAGTATTTTTATTTGAAGAACGTGTACTTACACCCTATGATACATTACCTATGATGAGCGTCTCTGGATGATCTGGCAGGAATCTCCAAGATTTTAATCTCTCTGTTAGATCTTCCATAGGGCTTTCTCTGATAGCTGTATCTTTGGATGACTTGGATTTAACCTATGTATTTTCATCACCATTGTCACTAGATCTGTGACTATTGAGCTCATCAAAATTAATGTTAATAGATTCTTCAACAATCATAGATCTTTTATTGAATACTCTATATCCCTTACTCTTAGCAGCATATCTGAGAAATATCCTTTCATCAGCTTTAGAGTCGAACTTTTCTAAGTTGTCCTTGGTGTTCAGGATAAAATAGCGACATCCATACACTTTAAAATAAGAAATATGAGGAATCCTTCCAAACCAAAGTTCATATGGTATTTTCTTCGAGATAGGCCGAATTAACATCATATTCAAAACATGACAGGCTGTACTAACAACTTCTGCCAAAAATATTTAGGAAGATTATGCTGATTCAACATGACTCTAGCCATCTCGCTTAGAGTTCAATTCTTCCGCTCCACAACACTATTATGTTGGAGAGTTCTAGGATAGAAAAACTCGTAGTAATATCCACTATCATCATAAAACTTTTTGAAATCAGAATTTATGAATTTGCCACCATGATCACTTTGGATACGAGTAATCATGAAGCCTTTTTCATTTTGTACCTTTTTACAAAATATCTAAAATTCAAATATAGCATCACTTTTATTTGATAAAAAGTAAATCCAAGTAAAACGAGAGAAATTATCAACAATAACAAAAGCGTAGAGCTTACCGCCAAGACTAGCGACTCTACTAGGGCTAGACAAATCCATATGAATTAACTGCAAGGATCTAGAAGTACTTACAACGTTGATGGATTTAAAGATTGACCTAGTTGCCTTATCCTTTTCACTATCACCACATACCATATCTCTCTTAAATGTTATTTTGGGGAGTCCTTTTACCATCTTCTTCGTGCTAAGTCGTGAGATAGTATCCATATTAGCATGTCCTAGCCTCATGTGCCATAGCCAACTTTCATCCTGATTTGCTACTAGGTACCTTCCTGTATTTTTAGTACTCTCTAGAAAGAAAACGTAAATGTTGTCTTCTCTAATTCCTTCATATATGGGATTACCAGATGACATATCATATATAGTACATTTGTCTTTTACAAAATTTATGCCATAACCATTATCTGCGAAATGACATATAGGTTATGTTTCAATTTTGTAACTAGACAAACATCTTTTATTACTGGGTAAGGAGACATACTAACAGTGCTATTTCCAATTATATCACCTCTCAAGTTATTTTCGAAGGAAATATATCCTTCTTTCTTCATCGATAGCATAATGAACAAAGATGCATCACCAGTCATGTGCCACAAACATCCGCTATCGAGGATCCACTTGCTTCTAGCATGAGAGGGTTAAGGGTCCATCTATAAAATGAGTAGATGAATCCTTTGGTACCTTCTTGAAGGGTCCATATTGATTAGTCTTAGGTCTCCAAACAAGTGTTTGATTGTTAACAAGCTTTCTTGCTAGACAATACTGTAATATGTGCCCGTGTATACCCCAATACGTGCAAGTAAGTTTTGAAAAAGTATTATTTGTTCTATGTTGACAGGTAATTGTGTTTTTTTTTGAAAACCCATACGTGAAAGCATGATGATAAGCGTGTTTCTTATGTATTTTATGTGGTTGAGTCCTCATAGATGGATGCTTAGCATTAGGACTAACCTTAGGTTGTGTCATAGGGATGGCCTGCTTGCCTAACTTGATCTCTAACTTTTTAGAGACCGCACAAGACTCCTCATATCTAGCAGGCATATCATTGATCTTTGCTCTGTGACTAAGTGCCTCTTCTTCTCTATGTCATAAAGTTTTTGTACTTTGACATATTCTTTTTTTTTCCTTTGGATGGTAAGGATAGCCTCATAATAGTCTACTTTGAGCTTGGCTATTTCATCCATTTTACTGATAGTAGATGTCTCTTTGATATCTTCTAGAAGATTAGATTATCTGGCTACTTTGGTTGTGCATGCCTTAATCTCTTTATGAGATTGCTTATACTTGTCTAGCACATTTCTGTGATCTTCAAGTAGTTTGCAAAAGGTATTTTCTAACTCATCGAAAGTAAAATTATCATGCAGAGGGTTAGAAGATACCTTATCGAAAGCCATGAGATAGACATTCGCAGTACTGCAGGGTCTATCCTCTTCCTCTAAATCACTGGCATCACTTTCGTGCCAGATGCTTGTATTAGCATACTTCCGACCAGTTGTCACTTTATGGACTATTTTTCTTTGATATTGGATAGTCCTTTATGTGTCCTGTCTTCTTGCATCCAAAGCATGTTGCTTCTTCTTCGTTGCTTTTATGGACATTTTTCTTCCTTCTGTTTGATCTCTCAAACTTTAGGAATTTTCTGAAGTTCTTCACTTGTAGGGCTTGTTCATCACCATTGGATGATTCTTTATCAGAATCATTGCATACTGCTCTTCTGGCTTGAGATTTGAAGGCGATCGATTTTTCTTTAGGGTTTGCTTCTTCAAACTCTTGTAGGTCCAGCTCATGGGTCATCAGCATGCCCATAAGTGTCTCCAGAGTCATGGTGGTGAGATCATTTTCTTCATTGATTGTTGTTTCCTTTGGGTTCCAATTCTTGGTTAGAGTCCGTAGCACTTTTCTGATCTTCTCGTGATTACTATAATCTTTACCAAGAGATTGCAAAGGATTAGTGATATCTTGGAAACGACTAAACATGTGTGTAATTGACTCGCCAGGTTTTATTTTGAATGGTTCATATTCCTGTGTTAGTCTGCTGATTTTGGATTCTTTTACTTGGGAAGTCCCTTCATGGGTTACCTCAAGAAGTTTCCAAATATCATGCGGTGTAGTACAGATAGAAACTCAATTGAACTTTGTTTTGTCAATTACACATATAGTACATTGATGGCATGTGCAACTAGACTAGCCTTTGACTTTTTTTTATCAGTTTATTTGTCATTTGGCTTGTCTATAAGTATGCCCTCAATCATTATACGTGCCGGTTTCTTATAACCGTCAACAACTATAGACCAAATATCAAAGTCAAGAGACTTTAGGAAGAAAGTCATTCATGTTTTTCAATAAGTATTATTCGTTCCATCAAATAGTGGAGGTCTATTTGGGGATTGCCCTGCACCATGGAATATTAATTTTACGGCTGCCATATATACTCTCTAGGGTTGTTATATTAGAATATAACCTGCTCTGATACCAATTGTAGGACCGTTGAGCACTCCTAAGGGGGTGAATAGAGTGTGTGCGTGTGCAGCAGAAATAATCATCAATTAAAAATTTAAGCAGTTTATAACTATGGCAGTAATAAAGAGACAAAAGTGTAAGTGTAGCAAAAGATAGAAAATCAAACTCAATGAACGCCGCAATATATACTGGTTTCCCTCTGAGAGGACTAGTCCAGTCACAGGTACTCTTGACCGCTGTTAATCTACTATTCACAAGCTAATTGAGGGCTTGTAGTCTCTTTACAACACCGTATTTGGTGACAAATGCAAGATCGACTTCACAACACCGTGCTTGGTGACAAGCGCACGACCGGCTCCGAAAACTGAGGCATTTTCTGAACTTGAAAAACCTCTTTATAAATCTGTAAACCAAAGACTCTAAATCGAACAGATGTTACTGGCTTTGGATAAGAGATGTATAGGTGGAATGTGAAAGCTTTAGATCACTGAAAAACACTTTAGAAATAGATAAGAGAAGAGTGAATGAGTGATTTAAAATAAAAAATTCTTTTCTATTTATAGGTGTTTTTGGGGGCCGAACTGGGGCAGAGTTTGGATGCGAAGATCTCGCAGACGAATGTTGTATGCAGATTTGGAGGCAACTGATATTTAAATTTGAGTAGACCGAATTCAGACCGAACTCGAACCAAACTCAGACCGAACTCGGCCTGAGTTCTGTCTAAGTTCTGTCAATTCAGAATATAGATATTGGGACCAAATTTGCATAGTATTTGTGGCTTTTTGGATAAGTGGACTGTAGATAACCTAATCCAGTAATACCCAATCGATTTTACATTCTATGTCCTAGGTTCAATAAAGAATAAAATACATAATGAAATATAAAATGACTCGATCTGATTTTGATTCATTTTGCTTTTGGATGACGACTTGAATGCTTGTTGTAGATGCAGTACGCTCTTTAATATTAATTTTACTTATCTTGAAATGTTAGCAGCAGTTCGTATATTTTGTTTATCGACTTAGGTTATCGTTGATTATCAAAATCAGGTGTAACCATTAGGCAATGAGCCAACAATAAAGACATCATTCCTTAATGGCAAGCTGACCGAAGTGATTTATATACAACAGTCAGAAGGATTTGTCATCAAGGGCCTTGAAGACAAAGTCTGCATGTTGGTGAAATCCTTATACGATTTGAAGTAGGCTCCCAAAATGTGGCATGAGAATTTTGACAAGGTCATAAGGTGAAATGACTACGGGGTCATCGAATCGAACAAGTGTGTTTACACAAAGTTTGCAGATGGAAAAGATGTAATCGTTTGTCTGTACATAGACGACATGCTGATCCTAGGTACGAATATAGGTTTTATCACAGAGACAAAGAAGTTTATCTCGACCAAATTCAGTGTAAAGGACTTGGGGGAAGCTGATGTGATCTTGGACATCAAGATCATCCGGACGGACACTGGACTGGCGTTGTCACAGTCTCATTATATTGAGAAGATGATCACACGCTACGAGTATCAGGATTTTTCAGTGATCGATACATCTTACAGGTGTGACCTGAAACTGAAACCGAATTCGAGGAAAAGCATCAAACAACTGGAGTATGTAAGATTCATCGAGAGTTTAATGTATGCTACTACTGCCACTAGGCCTGACATAGCTTTCGCCATAGGAATGCTGAGTTGATTCACGAGCAACCCATGTATTGAGCACTGGAAAGCTGTGAACAGGTAATAAGATATCTCAAGAAGACTCAGACATATGTACTGTACTACAGTGATGATCCATCAGTAGTAGAAGGCTTCAGTGATGCGAGCTGGTGCTCAGAGATAGAGATCGAGAGATCCACAGATGGATTTATTTTCTCTATTGGTGGAGCTGCCATATCGTGGAAGTCGAAGAAGCAGACTATGCTATCTCGTTCCTCCATGGAATCTGAGTTCTTTGTACTTGATTCCGTGGCAGAAGAAGCAGAATGGCTTTGAAATCTCATGTATGATCTTCTACTATTTGGGACACAGATACCGACGATACCTATATACTATGACAACCAGACAACTGCAGCGATGGCATTGAATGACCTCTTCAACGAAAAAAAAAGAACTGTGCGACTAAAGCACAGAGTAGTGCACGATCTCATCAAGAGAGGTGTCATTGCAGTAATTGATGTTCGAAGTCAGGAGAACCTAGCAGATCCGTTCACAAAGGGCCTCAAGTTCCAGGTGGTCTAAAAAATAATAAGTAAAATGGGATTGAAGGCATTCTGATATTGTGTTATTGTAATCCTACCATAAAATGTTATGCTATTAGTTCAAAAAAAATCTACTTGGCATCAAGCTTTTGGTTCAATGGAGGACCATTAACTAGAATAATATTAGGAACAGTGGGCACATGTCCTCTAGGCCATGGAATGGATACAGACCCACAACCACTATTGACTACTATATATTTTCTGCAGAGAACAGATTATGTGGAGAGGATGGCTTTACCGCCTTAATGAGTTCTCAGGTAGAGTGAATGCCTGTTATGCTTTACAGAAAACACGGTAGCACATCACAATAAAGGAGTGTTACAACTCCATGCTATAGTGGGGTAACTCTATCATGAGGTTCCCAGGTCAGGTAATGCATCGACTTTGCAAGCCAAGTCACAGTGGCGTAGCACCACATGTAGGCAGGGAGCCTAATATTGTATGATTAAAGAGTTGTAGACAGCACTATAAAGGGGACGGTATCCTCATGTTACAGTGGCATGACACTGCGATGAGGTACCCAGGTAGGGGTAAAGCCTCGACTATGGAAGCCATGTCATTGTGGCATAATATCGCAAGGAAGCACATGGCTTCATGCTGGGTAGTTTGGCATTACCGAGAGACTTGTGTCCTCATGCTACAGTAGTATGACACTACGATGAGGTACCCAGGTAGGAGTAATACCTCGACTTTAATCCATGTTATAGCAGTGTAGTACTACAAGGAAGCACATGGCTTCATGCTATGTCTCTTTAAAAACAACTTACCTAGAGTGTATGAACAGAGATAACAAACCGTCTCTTAAGGGTAAACTTGTAAACGCCAAAAATACATACACCGAAACTAGGCTGGCATATGGCCTTTAATGTGCAGGCAAAAGCACATGTGACTACATTTTATGAGTAGGAAAAATTACAGCTATGGTGTAGAATTCAAGGCTAAGTCCATTCTTATATCATACTGTTGTTTGACCCATGCCGGAAGATTCAAGTCGTCAGTGATATCTATTCTAATGTATGATAGACAGTCATTGTGGGGAATGCTCAACCCATATATATAGAAATATATGGGGGATTGATGGTGTTTGTCCTTAGAGACTAAAAAGATAGTCCCACATTGCCCAGGCCAAATGGGTAGTATCTATATATAGTTTTGCTTGTATTGAGAGATGCACATGAGGTGTGACAAGGCACATGGGTGCCATATGAGGATATTTTTTTAGTGGAAAGAAGGCTAACTCTACAAAGAAAGCATTTATGCTTTTTGTCATGCTCTTGGAATTAACTTCTTAGAAGCTAAGCTCCGAAGGGGCGTAGCAGCTCGGACTCGGACTAGGGCCCATGGGTACATGAGGTGTAATATAGCATTTTGTTGGCATACTTTGCACTTAGAATGTCATTATTGTCACTAGGCGCATAGTGAGCTTAAGTTGTACTCGTTGCGTAAGCCTTTGTGCTGCCGATCGTGTTTCCGCTCGGACGGCCAGATCGTACGGTTAGATGGCGCGGCCAGATCGCACGATTAGATGGCGCAGCCCATTCAGGAGGCCAGTTTGCACGACTTGTTTGTGTGGACAGTTTGTGCATAATACGTGTAGCGCATGCTGTACGCATTTTGTGCAGGTGCATGAGTGTGCGCGTACGCAGTTGGCACAAATTGTTGTAGCGTGCATGTCATGTCTATTCACAATCTGAACAGTTATGAAATGGTTCGTCCTTTCACAGACATGTATTAACATGTCCTGAATATTTCGGATACTGGGCGGTTACTGGACTGACACTATATATGTTTTCCTCTTCTCTCTCATTCCAATATTTTGATTGAACAAGTTTTTCTTACAAAATTCAGAGAGCAGAGAAGAGAGAAACAGAGAGGAAGAGCACGCGCAATTCTGTCCATCTAAGGAGTCAGAAGAGCATTTCAACATTCTGTTCCAAAATTTCATCTTTGAACTTGCTGGTTCCTGGAAGCTGATTGTGTGGGACGAATCTAGCTTTGAGCTCTGGTGATCCGTCACCCCAGCAGGCATTCTTCTTCTTCCGTTCATCTTCTCTCCACTTGTAACTCTTTCTGAACGAGATATTCTCTGATCTAATCTGAAAACTTTTTATGGGCTTTTGTTGTTGCTGCTACGAAATTTATTTGTACCTTCTTTTAAGTGATATATTTGATTTTGTCTCTCTGAATACTCTGTGATCTCAGTTGTGCACCTTCCTCGAAGTGTTGCAAAAATCTATTTTTGATCTTAAAATCACGTCCCGGGACTAACGAAACCATCTGGGTCCAAGCCCCTCGTAATACCTTAGTATCTTCGAAATATAGCCATCTCCAGCCTGGGGCTGACATTGAGGTAGAATTGTTGTTGCCGCTGAAATTGTGGTGGTGGTGGCTCTAGTGGGAGTTGTTAGTCCTCAGTAAGAACCGGCTTTGGATTTGATGTCAAAATCTTTCTTGTTGTATGGACTTACCGCAGGTCCTGCCCCTGATATCCTGCTGCTGTGTGATGGCTGTTGTCACGTCCCATATCCAGAATATAGATAACAGAGACGTAATTCGGTCATCTATGTATTTTAGAATACTCCGACACTCCGGTTCTACACGATCGGAGGGAAAACGGTCTCGTAAAATCCATATAATCCTAGTCTCAATTTGTTATAACCAAGAAAAACAACAAGAGTAACCACAAACATTAATAACAATAAGGCATCGTCAAGAAGTTAGTAGTACAAAAGAGTAAGCTAACATATGTACAATACTTCGTCATCATACATACAACTGCAGTCTACATATATAATATGCTCGTAGGAGGGAACAACCTCCCAGAATGTAGATTAATACATGCAATGTGACTAAACCTCCAGAAAGATTAATAAATATCAACCAGTGGATGGGAAATAAAACCCATTCATGTTCCTCGGGTATTGTCCTCTAGGTGTGTTCCATTAAAAGGAAGATATGATAGATCCTCGGATGTCGCTATGAGCTCTAACCAATGTAAAACCAGAAATTTCAGAACCAAATAGAAAGTACCACAAGTGAAACTCTAAGACAAGAAAGAAATCTAGCAAAAAACACAGATAAATTAAGAACTCGTGGAAGATTAATTATAGCCTATCTCAATGAAGCTTTAACCAGTCCATATATCAGCAAGAACAAAAGGTTGTAAACTACCCCTCCACAGTTTATGTCTCTAAGTCTTATCTAAGGTGTAACAATAAATGACAGTAAAGTACAACGTCGAGATTGTACAGTACCAACGCACTTCTCCATAGCATAAATGGTGATAAAGAAAGCAATTCCAGCAGTATTGAAAGTAAAATAAGCACTCATCCAATTAATACCAAGCATATCTACAAATTGCTACCATTAACAAACTAGGGTTATCACAATCATAATTACCAAGAATGCAAGGTTGAGGAATTTATTTCCATCGTGCCACTGCAGGTGATGTGTCTCAAGGTGGAGTCCATCAATAATACAATTTAGGATCATAATTGGCAGAAATGTAAACAATCAACAATAGCATAATTGAGATATATGAATTTAAACATGTATAATAGTTATATCAAAAAAAGTAATAGATAATGCAAAAAATGAAATACAATAATAACCACTAATCTGAATATAGATTTTTAGACTGCCATAGGGTAGTAATAATCCCTACATCAAACAAGAACAAGAAGATGGATATTATCCCCAAGAAAATGCCATACCTCTATATCCTCTACACGAATACACGAATCCTCACAAACCGTTTGTTCTTCAATTGCATAGCATTGTAGTACATAGGGAGTCAACAACGCTCAAAACTTGGACTTTTCAGTTCAGGAGGCCATGTTATTAATAGACTATAAAGGATATCAAAGCTCAACGCAATAGGGGATCAACATGGTTCAATTTGGTGCATATCAGGTTATCGACTACAATATGGCACTTATGAAAAGAACAAAATAATCGCCTCTATGAGGGTTCAATTACTCCACTGATAGGAATTGCTAATAACATTGAGTATGATATGGATATTGAGTCCTATATAGAAGGGGCCATTTTGTGGAAATTACATGGTTGTATCACGGTCACAGTTTTTTCAATAAATATTTACCTTCTTTAATATATATTACCTTCTTTAATATATATATATATATATATATATATATATATATATATATATATATAAAAAAAAATATATATATATATATATATATATATATATATATCCTGTACTGACTTATAGTTTCCAAACTGTATTCGGATTAGAAATCAGAATACATCAACTCCGACCATCCATATGTATATATTATAAGTTCTATTGGTATTTCTGTGTCGTAGTTATTTATAGGGATGATTAATACTTAAAGATTATAGAAACATGAACCATACCAAACATCTGATGTGTTTTATGCCTACCAAGAAGTCCCTCCTGTCCATTACTGAATCATGATTATCCTTTGGGAAAGTAATCTTCCGCATCAAATCTTGTTATTTCTTGGAAACAAAATTAAGTTCCTAAAATTGAATTTAAACTCGTATAAGATAGCTTATAGATGGTTTATTCTTACTGTAGTTTATTTTTTAGTCCCACATTGGAAAGACACGAGATGGAATGTGTTCCAGTTGCTTATAAATATGTTGAACCAACTCCCATTGAGCTAAAAAATGTTAATTAAGTTGAGTCAACTTTAGAACATGGTATCATGATATTAAGAAACTTTTTTTTTGGAAATCTAATTCTACCAAATTCTCTCATTCCAAAACAATAATCCTAATTAATTTTCCTATCTTTCCCTCCCCAAAATTTCCAAAACTCTAACCCTAACTTCTTGGACATCCCTTGATGCCCCTTTTCTCTACCATTGTCGCCACAAAACCCCTAACCCTAATTTATTCGACAACCTAAGCAGCCACCTTCCTCCACTCTAGTTACCGAAACCAAGGATACCCTAGTAGCCCTACAAATCTCTTCCTTGAAGTTAGTCTCGGATATATATCAAAGATGGAGAGATCCTTGATGGGAGTAGAGATTCAGACATGACTATAAAGTGTGCTATCTACTTGAACCTAAGAAAGTTTTAGATGTACTGAGATTCAAGCAAACAAGTTTGCTCACGAGTAACACCCAACACCAAAGAAGCATAATACGGGACAAGTTATAAACTGACTTCAAAGAAAATAAAAATACAACAACAAACTAAAAACGTCGTTCTTCTTTTTACGTTCGCAGACGCTACAATGAGATTGTCATGCCCCAGTCCCAATGACCGAGTCCCAAAATAAGAAGGATCAGAGTATGTGACAATGTCCGGCTACGCATTCAAGTAGATTCATGTCCAACTCGAATATATATAAGCTATCTAGGTCATAACCATTATCCATATAAAATATCGAACTACATCCACAATACTATATATAAACTATGAACCATCTATGACAAATAAATAAGAACGAAAGAACATGAAGAATAACTGAAAAATTAGTCCCCAACAATCCCATGAAACCAGCCTAACAAATAACCTGGAAGCAAACCAGGTCTTTAGAGGAAACATAACAAGATACATAATATACATGTCATATGATAAACAGTATATACCAACAAGTAACTTATGAAATCATCTCCTAACTAGTCTAGTGAATGCATTTTAAGGACAATCACTACAAACTTATAGCTAATTAGCGACGGAAGTATCCGTCGCTATATCTAATATATCTGTCGGTATTTTTTTAATACCAACGGAAAGGGTAAGTCATTAGAATTATTGTTGCTAATCGATAATCCGTCGCTGCAGCGACATCATACCGACGGATATGGCGACACCAGTGCAGCTATGGATTAGTGTAGAAGCATGGAATTTCATGACCAGAAATCCTATGTGCCAAACACTACATGCGCCAGGGAGCTCAGACAAAATACTTGACACTGCAAAACAAAAGTATAGACATTGAAAGAGGATTTTTATTTGCATATAAAAGTCTATTACATGTCTAGAAAAGGCTGTACAAAGGAGAACTTCTACAAAAAAAAGAGCCTAAGTCTACAGCCAGGCGCAGCAGTCATCATGCGCTCTTGAACAGGCGCATCTCACCATGCGCTCTCAGTCAGGCGCATCCCACCATGCGCCCTCAGCCAGGCGCATCCCTTCAGCATCTCGCCATGTGCCCTCAGCCAGACGCATCCCTTCAGCAGCTCAGTTATGTGCACCCTCAGTTATGTGCATCCCTTCAGCAACTTAGTTATGTGCCACCCTTCCAGCCAGGCGCATCATGAAGTGTCAGCATATGCGCCATCAAATGCTTCGACTAATGAAGCATTTGTTGAACAGAACGAGGGTGGCAATCAACCCTCTAGCCGGAGGAAGAGCTCCCCAAACCAAGGAAGTGGAGAGCACCGTAAATCAACCTGTAGCCAGGGGAGGCTTCGAAAGAGCCTCCAAAGACCAAGGAAGACCGCAATCGAAACTGTGGCTAAAGGAGCAGCTTTCAACACAACCAGAATGGGCTACACCCACTCTGACAGAAGAAAGAGCCCCCAAAGCCGCAGCACCGCAATTCCGATCTGCGGCTCTTCCAGCATAACGGAGACAAGGCTCGAGCATCCCGATCTTTGGATACAACAGGCACCTTCTGCCTGCCTCAGAAGCTCTCGACTCCGACTTTTGAATGTAATAGTCACCTGTCAAAGAACATTAAATGCTGAAGTCTGACAGAGTTGGCAACACGTCCCCCGAAGACTGCAGTTGACAGCTTTTTCAGAAAACGAAGCGTCGTCGACGTCAGCATCATCATTGCTTCCCTCCGACGGTTACAACCACGTGGCCGCCCAACCATCTCGCATGCGCTTCCGCAGCCATACACCTAAAGCTTTGCATGCGCCTCAGACTTTTCTTTGATCCCTAAAGACAGAAGTAAAGTCACTACGGATGCCTCGCATGCGCCTCAAAAGCCATGCGCCCCGAATAGTTCGTGACTCCCAAAGGTTACGAGCCAAACTCTCCTCATGCGCCCAATCCCAAGCGCATCCTACCAGATCATTCTCTACCAAATTCGAGATCTCCGAGCCATGGGCCTACGATACGTGTCCTTTGACTCGATTCACCCAAGATCTCAGCAACAGAAAGATTCTTCCCCCTGCTACGTGCTAGCCCACAACAGCAGCATGAAGAATTCAACTCCTCAATCAGGGTGCATCGTCCATGCGCCTCCATCAGCAATCACCACATGGCGTCCCCGCGTCCAGGCGCATCCTACATATACGTGCATGAGCAGCCAGCCTGCAGACTATAAATAGAGGGATCATTTCCTTCTTCCACAGACGAATATACATAGACAGACAGAGACATCGCACAACCACCGAGGCAGATACATACACTCAACGTCTTCTTCCTCTCCGCAAGCTCCAGCACCCAGAGCAACTCAGACCTTCAGAGAACCGATAATCGTCGTCAGATCGTCAACGGAGTCAACGCATTACCACTCGCTCCATCGGCACAAGGGACCCAGATTAAACAAAAGTGTACTCCTAGGACTACATCTAAGTCCTACATTGTAATACTATTCTGTTTGTATTGAAATTACATCAAAAGATTTTAATAGCAAACAAGCTGGCGACACTGCTGGGGATCTCTTTCTCCTCCACCGAGAAAGCTGCGTCACAATCCGACGACGTGAAGGTGGGCTCCTCCCACAAGATGCTGGTCGTACGCCTCAATCAACAGGCGTATGAGGAGTTCATTTCTGAAGGTAGTACGAGTCCTTCGAAGCGGCTGCCGAAGCCGAAGAAGACTCGCCAAATCTGGGTACGCAAGGTCGACGCCTCTGGCACCACCACGGAAGGGGATGCGCTGATCCAGTCTTATCTTCCTGCTGACATCCTCAGCAACCAAGATGCGCCCACCGGTGCAGCACATCTCTCGGGGAAACGTGCGGCTGACCACATTCCCCAGCCATCTCCCTCTCAGGCGAGGAAGATGCATCGACGGAGCAGGGGCGCAGCTAATGCCCCGCGCATCACCTCTGATGCGCCGCAGAAGGTCTCTGTCTTTGACAGACTCACTCACTGTAGTAGCGAGGAGAATTTGGACTCTGAGTACTATGCGCCCTAGCGGACTAGTACGAAGAAGTCCAAGGCAGCACGGGCCATGCGCCTCGAACGTGCTATGCCAGCAGCAAGCCAGAAGCATGCGCTCACAATCATGCGCGCTGCTGATGGTAAGCTGTATAAGGTCGGCTCAGGTGTTTCTGCGCCAGAAAGAAGCCGACCTTCAAAGTCCTTGTCTCACTTGGGTGCGTCTGTTGTGTTCGCAACCAAGTCGAACGAGGCAAACCCAGTGGTATTGAACTCCCGTGCCTCCTCTGGTTGTGCGTCTGAGGTTCGTTCAAGTCACTTTAAATGTTGTTCCCCTATTACTAATCTGAGCGCCTATTTAGTGTTGGATCAGGGGGGCAGCATTCACTTGACCACCCCGACGCTTGGCTTTGCCATATGCCTGAAGGGGATGCGAAGGTGACACTCTCTTCCAGCGACCTGCATAACGTGATCACTCACAAACGTCGGTCAGGAGAGTCGACTGACAAGCATGATGCGCCCCTCACAGGGCACACTTGTGCTGTAGTCACCATCAACTACTGTTGCAAGGCAGCAGTCCCACAAAGACAGTCGGTGTTCCAGCGGATGCAATCATCGACACCCCTCCGACGTCGCCTCGGGAAGAAGGTGTCAACAAAAGAGGAGCCAGAACTAAAGGTTGCTTCATGCAATGTAATCTCTAACTCCTCGACAGTCCGAAAAGCGACTGTCAATTCTTCGTCCAAGAGGCAGCCGAGGAAAATCAAGACAACCGTCTCGTCCTCCGTAGTGTTCGAAGGCACTCGGGGAAGGAAAAAGATCTTGGAGGAAGCTGGGGGTAGTCAAGCCCTTGTTGATACTCCTTCCGAAGACGAAGGTGTCCTCTAAAGCACAGCTGGGGTGGATCTTCATCCTCGAGGCGAAGTCAGCCTTCCGGACGTAGCTGGGGGTCGTCTAGCCCCTGTGGATCTACATCTCGAAGACGAAGAAGTCCTTCAAGATAGGACTGGGGGTAATCAGGCCCTTACGGATACTTCTTCCGAAGATGAGGGTGTCCTTCAAAACATAGCTGGGGGTAGTCTAGCCCCTGCAGATCTGAGTCTCGAAGACGAAAAAGTCCTCCAGAACATAGCTGGGGGTAGCCAAGACAAAGCTCCGGGAGCAAGAACTCCTTTACAAGAGAGTGAGTCCGAAAGCGAAGCCTCAACCGAGCCATCCGACTCCAGCCGCGTCATGAAAGTCTACATGATTGGGGGTGACACTGAGTCGGATGCGCCACCAGCAGACGTCGTCCAGCGTATGGATACCCTGGAGGGAGGACTCAAAATCCTCTCTGCCTCCATGCAAACACTGACTCAAGCAGTGTTTGAGATACGGTCGGCTTTGGCCAGGGTACCGTCTACTGGTCCTGACCCAGGGGCCAATGGAGAATCAAGTATACCCCTTCAACGGGTATCCTTGGATACGGATCGCCGCGAAGCACCTCGGACGTTGGAGCCATCAAATGCTCAACTCCTGGCGGTACCACCTTCCCTAACTCCCAGCTCCACGAAAGACGTTGTGGAGATGATCAGGGACTTGCGCGAGCGCTTTGAGTCCAAGAATAGACAAGAGGAGCACCAAAAGATGGGCATACCCCAACCTTATCCCCTCGAATGGAACAAAGTGGTTTATCCTCTTAAATATAAACCACAAACATTGATGCTATACGACGGGAAGGACTCTCCGCATCGCTATATGACATACTTCCAGTCCCAAACGGGACATCTTTCGAAGGAGGGCGCGCTACTCACCAGCATATTTGTCCGGGCACTAAAAGGAGTGGCATACGACTGGTACTGCAGCCTCCCCGACAATTCCATATCTTCCTTCGATGACTTGACGCACCTTTTCCTTGACCGTTTCTACGACGGCGGAAAGGACATGACAATGGCGTCCCTCATAGAGATACGCCAGAAAGAGAAGGAAATAGTTCGAGTATTCATCGAACGCTTCCGATAGGCCTGCTTCAGACTACCCCCGGGCATGCCAGAACATGCACTCCTCTCCTCCTGCAGCATGAATATGCTACCTGCAGTCAAGCTTTGGCTGAACTCTACTCCTCCTCTCGACTGGAGTTCCTTGATCATCGAAGCCGAAGCAGCAGAAAAGAAGGCGTCCAATGCTCGCCTTCTAGGAGTTAGTTTCCCTGCCTTTGAGGACAAAGGAAACGGCCTGCAGCCAACAACTCTGGAGGAAAGACGAAGGGGAAACAGGCATTGACTGTCAATGCCTCAAAAGGTGCATCAGCACCCACTCAAAAGCCTCCACTTGCACCAATGCCAAAGGAGGTTTATTCCTTCAACGATAAAGACACCCTGTAACTCTTCGAGATACTGAAGCAGGGTGATAAGATCAAATTGTCGGACCCAAAACATCCCGACGAGGTTGGGAAAGTGGACAATCCGAGGTACTGTTACTACCATCGGTTTGTCGGACACCCAACCAAGGATTGCTACGTCCTCAAAAACTACATCAAGCGCATGTTCAATGCAGATGTTATCTCCGTCGACTACGAGGAGAAGACGGTTTCGGCCAATGTAGTGTCAATCCAGTTCGGCACCTTACCGCCAACTATAACACAAGATGGTGTCGTCCCCATCCCTAAGGCGACAATGGAAGTGGTTAACTTACCACCTACTCGTGACAACGTGAGTGGACTCACCCCGCTCACCATATCTCGGAAAGAGATCTTATAGGTTCACCCTGATCTCGTCTCCGAGGTTACTCAACCGGAGGCACGCTCTGCCTCCAAAACCAAAGGCAGGAAGATCAAGTCTTGCCGTATGGTATCTTCCTCCGCGGAAGAGGCAGTTCCTATACAGACGCGTTCACAACAGAACGCCCAACCCGACGAAGCTGCCGTCGAGGTGGTGCCTCCTTGCACCGTCCCTGCTGCCCAGAAAGAGGGTCCATCTAAACCCCTAGCAGCCAATAAGCAGAAGCATGTAGAGGTTCGTTTCGACAGGCCTCTGCGAAAGGAGAATGCTTTGGGGCTAGCCAAGCCCCACAACTTCGACATACTGGCACAACTTGCCAGTACTCCTGCCCGCCTATCTCTGTTTGAGCTTCTTCGCTTTTCTAAGGACACTCGTGAAACTCTCTGTGAAGCCCTGAAGGATGCTGAGACCTTCATCAGTCAGGTCAAGTAGCCTGAGGATACTCCAACTACATGTGTGCACTGTCATTGTGCGGATGAGGTTATCCCCAATATAACCTTTACCCAACAAGACATGCTGCTCAAGCACAACCGACACAACAGGCCGCTGTATTATACAGGGTATATCGGTTCTGTCAAGGTGAAGCGGATTCAGATCGATCCGGGGTCTTCCCTCAGCATCATCCCGAAGACGCTGCTCTCGACACTGGGGATCCTAATATACCGTCTGGCGCCCTCCAACACCACAATCAGTAGCTTCAATGCCAGCAAGAGTCAGCCACTGGGCAAAATACGGCTGAAGTGCCATATTGGTAACCTCAGAACTGAGGTCACTTGCTATGTCGTGGACGTCGATGTCAACTACAGCCTCCTGCTGGGTCGTCCGCGGCTGTATGAATACATAGTGGTACCCTCTACACTCTACCAATGTATGAAATACGTGTCCACCAATGACATCATCCAGACGGAGTTCGCAGACATCGACCCTTTCAAGGGGGTTGAAGCCTCCTTCACTGATTCCAACTTGTACAAATCACCTGACGAGGAGGAAGCCAATGATGCTGACGATGAAGCAAAAATGGCAGCAGAGCCTGACATGGAGCCAGAGACGATTCCTGAGGCTCCTCTAAAAATTTGACTCAAAGGGAAGCCGCCTCAGACGTTTCCTCCCATGAGCATCAAGCTACCTGGAAAAGCACCAACTGCTCCAGAAAGAACACCGATTGAAGCTCCCTTGAAGATACGGCTCAAGGAAAAGCCGCCTCAAACATCGACTCCCCTTGTGGCAAAACTACAGGGGAAGGCACCAATTACCGAAGGCACAGTTGAGGCACCTCTGAAGGTGCGTCTTAAGGGTAAGCCGCCGCAACCATCTGCCTCATCCAAGCTGCCGGAGAAGGCCCACATAGCCCTCTCGGACCCTAGGATCAAAGCTGTGGTGGACTCTCCCGATCTAATCCAAGTACTTACAGATGAAGAGCTAGGGGAATATATCTCTGCTGATGTAGATGCACCCTCTCTGGACAATGTAATTTTGCGGGGCAAAATCTCGTGTTTCATCAATAATAGAGTGTCTTTTAATTATTCTAGTCTTTCACATTGGAATGTCATGTATACATTAGATAACGCTCTACGGTCGTTGCAAACACAAATAACGATCGTCTATCATGTAAATCGAGTAGTCCCATCCCAAGTGGTCTGTTTTGTAGTCCTGCCGCGGAGTCGAGGCGAAGAATCCATCATCTTCGGCAAAGTTGAGCGTCATCAAGACCTCCAGCCACTCAAGCCAGAACCAGATACCGACAGAATACAAGTCTATCGGTACACGAACAAGACAAAGTACCTCATCCAAAAGATGGGTTACGACCTAAAAAGTAACAAAGGCCTAAACTATGGCAAGGGTCGACGTCTTCCTCTCCGGCTTCCAACACCTAAAGGAAAGTCGCAGGACTACTATCATCGAACTCGACGGGGGTAGGCTATGTCACGCCACCGTCAACTCTAGAGAGTTCGGAGGCAGAAGAAGTAGAACATTCTCATTCATCTGAAGCATCAACCTGGGATTTCGATACCAGTATCGGATCGATCTTCAAGAAAGTGCTATCAGCCAACATGACATCTGCACAATCTCAAGAAGATAAAGACGAAAACCAAATGCCAGAATTCTTCGAAGAAAAACCTTGGGCTCAATGCCTAGGAGAACAGTGGGAGCCTCGTTTTGAATTACGCGAACCCCCTACCGAAGACGAGGTCGAGCAGATCGACCTTAGGGATGGATCTTTTTCTAAACCCATCTTCACCAGCAAAAGCCTAAAAGAAGAAGATCGGGAATCTTTAATCCAGCTGGCTAAAGAATATATCGATGTCTTCGCTTGGAGCTACTGTAGAAGCATGGAAAATATTAGAATAATGATCCATGCGGCTCTGAGTAAGAAGCTTATGCGGCTCGCACAGGAGCGGCCCTATGCGGTTCAAAGAAGACTCTCAATCGCATGCGGCTCGGGAGCGTATGCGGTTCAGCAAGGCATATGCGGCTCGATGGACGCCATGTGTGATCCTTCCCTACAGCTGGTCGTTTGAGTAGTGGCCTCATTTATTGTTCCAACACGATTCACTGTGGCGGCCCTGACATAAAGTTTCATAATGGCCTTGCCACAATGACTGACTCCTCGGGAAAAGAAGAAAATCTCTGACCAAATCCGTTAGAAGTCCCAGATTGCCACGTGGCAATCAGTCATATGCGGCTCCCTAAGAACCCGTTCCATGCGGTTCGATACAACGCTAGCTCATGCGGCTCCCTGGGAACACATTCCCTGCAGCCCAATACAACGCCAGCTCATGCGGCTCACAAAGATTACGCATATGCGGCTCGATGAAGCATCGTCCTATGCGGCTTACAAAGAGTATCTCTCTGCGGTTTGAGGATCGTCAATCCTAAGCGGCTCTGACAGGACTCACAATTAAGACACGTGGCATAGGATCAATAAGAGATTTAACCGAATCTCAACAAATATATTTGACATCATCGTCATAATTACTGAGATCATGGCATATCATTTATCATCAAGCTAATGGGACACGTGGCGAGCAATCAGACATTGGCATAATCAATCACGAGGATTTAAAGCAGCTAGCATTAATTGCTCATGAGATACGATGCTATCCGCATTAATGGCCGAGATTCACTATAATCAGGATCAAGGGTTCAGATAGAATGAAGGAGCGCCGACATTCCAAACAGATAATCATTAGCAAACCCTAATGATCACCCCCCACTCTTATAAATATCCAGCATCATTCCCTTAAAAAAGGGTCGGCAACAAAAGAATAAAAAAATAAGAAGAGAGAGATCTACACAGAGAGAGCTCCCCTCTTTTTTCTTGATAATCACAGAGAGAGAGAAGCCAGAAGAGCAATCCGAGGAGAGCAAGAAGAGCATTTCTTCATCAACGTCGAGCAGATCTTCCCCGAGCCAAGGCTGCATACTGATCATCCAAGGAGTAAGGCAGAGCGGCCGTCGCTTTCCCGAGCCTCTATCGTCACCCCCCAGAATCAAAAATAAACAATCGTACTTTGTCTGCTGTACCTAGGTTTTCGTCCCTAGGCTTTCTTTGTACGAGCGAGTTTGTATTGTGAGTCTAAGTTCAGTCCTCCGATAATTGTTCTGTTCTTTTACAATCAATGGCAAACACGATGGCGACTCTGCTGGGGACTAACTTCTCCACGGCTGAGGAGTTGGTGACGCAATCAGATGCAGCCAAACTTGGCTCCACATAAAAGAAGATGGTCGTCCGCTTCGACCAACAGGCGTTCGAAGAGATGCCCTCTGAAGGTAGCGCTGGCCCGGCCCAGAAGCGCACCCGCACCATGAAGGCTCGCAAAGAATGGAGACCGAAGTCATTTGCTCCTCCTCAAGCCCTCGATGGGATGCCCTCTGTTGCTCAAGACGGCGAGAAGGATTCTCCTGCGGTCCCACTTCAGATCGTAGACAACTCTGCTGTCCCCAAGTCCGGCAGAAGAAAACATTATGATGCTGGACTTGCAGGGACAAAGAGGGACTCTACGCGGACCGAACCGTAGAAGAGTATTAGCCGCAAGGAGAAAGCCCATGCGGCTACATCCGCCAACCGCATGAAGAAAACTCATGCGGCTACTTCTGTCAGCCGCATAACTTATGCGACTACAGTTCCCGACAGCATGGATGAGACTCATGCGGCCAGTAAAGTCAATCGTTTACAGAAAACCTATGCGGCCACAGATGCCAACCGCATGCGGCCAGCCTGCACGGTCGTGACCCCTAGCCGCATAAGAACTCGTCCGACGACAGGAGACAACCGCATGCAGACAGCCTGCACGGTTTCCGCTCCCAGCCGCATAGCGTCTGCTCCATGCTCCTCTCGATCAGTTTTCGACCGTCTCTCGTACGATCCGAACCCTGATGACTCTCTGGATGATAAGCCAGACTCTGTGATGTTCAACTTGGACTCTTCCTATTATGCACCCACAAGTGCTAGAAAGAAGAAGTCTAGGGCAGCGCGGGCTCATCAAGCCCAGACAGCTACCCCAACCTCTGACTATCAGGGCGTCCCGCTGATTATCACACGGGCCTCTGATGGGAAGTTGTACAAAACCGCTCAAGTCCAATCCCCGACGGCGAACGGACAGAGTGGTTCCTCTGTCCTGCGTGAGGCGATCCTCCACAAACGCAAGGAAAAAAGAAGGGGCCTCGACGTGCAAAGAATCCTCACATGGACGTCACTGCACCCAGATCATCGTCAACTGCTGCTGCAACAACGCGGCAGTGACGGAAGATCGTCCGTCCGTCTTCCACAGACTACAGCACCCGAACTTAGAAGATGAGGCACCTCCTGTTGTCTCCTACAATTCCGCTCAGAAGGTCCCCGCCGAGGGGAGAGGGAAGAAGACAAGCATCTCCAGTCGAAAGATATCAGCCACTACAGCTAAGAAATTGTCGGCTAAACGGTTGCCCTCCACCGGAGTATACCAACACACCCGTTCGAAGACAAAATCTGCTGTAACAGGAGACTCATCGTCCCCAACCCTGGAGGTCGTAGGAGCTGGGGGTAGTACTCCTCCGAACGTCCACAATAATCCAACATTTCAAGGAGACGAACCCCGAGAAACAACCCTCCTATCGGGTACAACAGATGCTGATGTCCCCGAGGACATCCATGATTCTCGAGATGAAGCAAGCTCCGAAGCTGGGGGTACTGTCCCTTCCGAGTCCGAACCTGAAGAAAACAGCCCCACATATCCAGATGATTTCTCGACGCATGGGTACGACTCGGAGGGTACATCCTCCACCACTCCCTCCGTCACTCCTCATGAGAAGACGGTATTCATGACAGACAGCAATCAAGGCGGTTCCAGCGATCGCCAGCGCATCGACACTTTGGAGGCCATATTGCATGCCTTGGTCAAGTCTGTAGACGAGATCAAAGTGGCACTTCCTACTCTGCAGGGAGTGACACCTGGCCAGACAAGCACGGGTCCCGCAATCAACGTAGATTCAAATTCAGCGGCACCAAACCAGGGTAATAATCCTCCCGAGATAATGGCCCCTACCGCGACAGATGAGGCCCGAGAAGTAAGAAGAGAGGTTCAGGAGCTCCGAGCAATGTTCTACGCCCGAGAAAACTCTCAAGACCTCAGAATACGGCAACCATATCCTGCTGAATGGAGGGATGTTCCCTTTTCGCCAAGATATAAGCCGTTCAATATCAACCCATATGATGGCAAGACTTCAGCAAGTCGATACATCACTTACTTTGAGGTCCCTACCGACCATCTGTCCCATGATGACGCTATCCTCACGCGGTTATTCATTGGGGCATTGGAAGGAGTCACCTTCGATTGGTACCGCAACCTGCCAGACAATTGCATCCACTCCTTCGCTGGCTTCAAACGCTTGTTCTTGGAGAGGTTCTATGAGGTAGGGCAGGACGTTACGATGTCTACCCTCATGGACGTCGTTCAAGGAGAGAAAGAACTGACGAGAAATTACATTGAGCGGTTTCGTCAAACCGCAATGAAGTTACCATCTGGCAACCCGGACTCTTCTTTGATTGAAATTTGCCAAAAGAGACTACTTCCAACAATTAGTCTCTGGATGGGCGAAAGTCAGTTCAAGGACTGGAAGGCTTTTATCATCAGTGCTACAAGTGCTGAAGAACGATTGAAGAAGGCTCGCCAACTGGGGTTGCATATCTCGGAGGGAGAGAACAAGAGCAAGCGTCCCAACACCAGCAACGACAATGGGGGTAGCCCCTCCAACAACCGGGATAGCAAAGACAAGCAGGCTAAGGTGACCGATACAGCCCAGAAGCCCGAGCCACAGCCGGCAGACAAACAATGGCCTCAAATTACTTATTTCTTTGAAGACGGTCACGTCAAGCCTATCTTGGACATGTTTATACAAGGAGATAGGATTCAGCTTCCTCCACCAAGACGGGAGCCTCGGCCGGCTGATCTGGAGAACCCAAAGTTCTGCCATTACCATCGCTACGTCCACCATGCTACACACGACTGCTACCAACTAAAACGGTATATCCAAAACCTCATCGATTCGAACGCCCTGGCCATCGATTTCGAAGAGGTAACCGTGGCAGCCAACATGGTGTCCGTACAATTCAGCAGCTTCCCTCCAACAGAGACTCAGGACGGGGTTATACCCATCCCTCTGGCAACAATGGAGATTGCTAATCTGTCGCCTGCTCGCGATCAAGCCGCTGGTCTAGTACCCCTCACCACATCACGAGGGGAAATCATGTGGGTCCATCCGGACCTAGTCTACGAGGTAACTCAGCCCTCTCCAACTTCTAAAAGGAAAAGTGAAAAAGTCAGATCCTGCCGCACTGCCTCGGCGGAAGAAGAGGAAGTCTCGGCCGTCACTACTCGATCTGGAACACAAGCCCAACCGGTGACCGAAAACGCGACTGATGATCATCCGCCCACTACCAATGATGCTCCGGGACCGGCTCAGCCTTCGACGACCGACAAGCCTAGGCCAAAGGAGACTCGCTTCGACAAGTCCCTCCGGAAGGAGATACCTCAGGGGCTGGAGAGGCCCTACAACTTCGACATCTTAGCGCAATTAGCTAATACCCCGACCAAATTGTCTTTATATGAACTCCTCAGGCTCTCAAAGGATGTCCGCACGGCTTTAAGTAAGGCGCTCCAAAATGCCGACGCATACTTGGCTCAGGTCAACCTCACGGGAGATAACCAACCTGCAGAGCTCCAAGATAGTGCGTGTACGGGAGCAATGCCCAATATCATCTTCTCTCCGCAAGATATGCTCATCAAAACTAATCTGCATGATCGCCCGCTATACTACACTAGATACATCGGCGACGTAAAGGTGGACCGAATGCACATTAATCCTGGGTCCTCTATAAGCATCATTCCGAAGGGTCTGCTACATCATCTTCGCATTCCGATGCATCGCCTGACACCTATAAGCACCGCCATTAGCGGTTTCAATTCGGGCAGGAGCTACCCAATAGGGAAGATCCGTTTGAAGTGTCAGATCGGCGATCTCCAATCAGAAGTCACCTGTTATGTCATAGATGCCGACACTTCTTACAATATCCTTCTGGGGCGGCCTTGGATACACGATTACATGATCGTGCCTTCCACGCTACACCAGTACTTCAAATATGTCGATAAGTACGACTTCGTGAGGACAGAGTTTGCCGATATCGATCCCTTCAAGGGGGTCGAATCTTATTACTCAGACACCTGTCTGTACGAAAAATCAAAGAAGCATCTGGTCGAAGAAGATGTGCAAGCTCACAACAAGACGGCTACAGGATCAGAAGAACCTCTAACGATCCACCTTCAGGCTCCCAAACCGGGCAATTCCGCACCCCTTACGGCCACTCTGCGTAAGGACGCAATCAGTCTCTCCGCACAAGAAGAACAGATGAGAATCCGGCTGCCAAGGTCCGGCCAAGCGCCGAGACCCATAACAGGGCCACTTACCATCAGACTACCGAGAGTCGGTCAGCTCCAAACGGAGAAGCCCAATCCCTCCGACAGACCGCTCACAATACGCCTTCCCAAGAAAGTTCTTCACCCCGATGCGAGGTCTGACACTTCTAGCGAACCAGCCACTCCTCGCCTCACATCAAGTACCAAACTGGGGGTTGCTAGTTTACCAACAACTCCACGATCTGCTCCGCCAGTTGAGCCTATGAAGATCAAGCTGACTAGGTCGTCCTCTCTGTCTTTATTTATACATGGGATGGCCGAAGAAGAACCAGAATTGGCCAAGTATGTGGCTGCCCACTCCGATACCCCTTCCGCAGATGATGTAATCCCTCTAGAAAAGATACCTTACTTCATCAATAAAGGGTTATCTTTGAACTACACCGAGCTCAATAAGCTATGTACAATGTATGCTATGGAACACGGTATAGGCACTCACCTACATACACAGGTGACAAACATGTACACCGCCATTCGACTTACTCCAGTAGAAGACACTTACCGAATAGTCGAGGGAGGGGACCACCCGATCATCTTCGGCCGGACGAACAACCCACATCCCCTCGCTATGGAAGAAGTCGACTTCGGGTCAGATGCTGGAAGACTGCCTCTGTATCTCTATAGCCCTCAATCCAAATATCTCATGCAGAAACAGGGGTATGATCTAGAGACAACACCAGGACTGAACTATGGAACTGGACGACGATTACCTTTGAAGTCGCCAGCCCTGGCAGGCAAACCACGAAACTACTATAACAAAACCCGATGCGGTTTAGGGTATGTAACGCCTACTACGACCCCTGAAAGCTCAGATGAAGAATGCGACTGGCAGTCACATTCAACCGGATCACCGACTTTCAACTCAGATACCAGCATCGGAGATGTGTTCAGACAAGTCATGTCAGTCAACATGGCGTTCGCTGACGCTTACGAGGAAGACGAAGACATGCCCGAAATCCTTGAGCTAGAGCCGTGGGCCCAGCAATTAGACGCGCAATAGAAAAAGCGGTTCGAACTGAGAGAACCTCCTACTGAAGATGAGGTCATACAAGTGGATCTCGGCAACGAATCTTCTCCAAAACTGATCTTTATCAGTAAAAGCCTGACAAACGAAGAACGAGAATCGCTGCTGAAACTTGTCAGAGAATATATCGACGTGTTCGCGTGGAGTTACGAGGACATGCCGGGGCTAGACCCCGATATCGCTCTTCACAAACTCAACATACGGCCAGATGCAAAGCCAGTCAAGCAGCAACAACGACGCTTCCGCCCAGGCGTCATGGACGCAGTTGAAGCCGAAGTCAACAAGCTAATAGCCAGCGGCTTCATTCGTGAAGAACAACATCCTGACTGGGTCGCCAACATAGTACCGGTCCTTAAGAAAAATGAAAAGATCCGAATCTGCATCGACTTCCGTAATCTGAATGAGGCATGTCCGAAGGACGAGTTTCCCCTCCCCATCACAGACATCCTGATCGACAACACATGCGGCTTTGAACGTATATCATTCATGGATGGATTCTCGGGGTACAATCAAATCAAGATGTCTCCCGACGACGAAAAGCACACATCATTCCGAACACCGGTTGGTACATACTGCTACACAGTCATGCCATTCGGTCTAAAGAATGCTGGCGCTACATATCAGCGGGCCATGAGTATCATTTTCCGAGAATATTTACGCAAAATAGTAGAATGCTAGGTCGACGACATCGCCGTCAAGAGTTGCCATAAGGAAGATCATCTGCAAGACCTGAGAACGGTATTCGACCTGATGCGAGCCCACAACCTGAAGATGAACCCTACAAAATCATTCTTGGGCGTATCCAGTAGGAAATTCTTAGGCTTCATCATCACGGCACGGGGCATCCATGTAGACCCTGAGAAGACGAAGGCAATCATGGAGATGGGTCCCCCAAAAAATCTTCGCGAACTCAGAGGCCTCCAAGGGAGGCTAGCTTACATCAGGCGGTTCATTTCCAACCTCTCCGGGCGATGCCGACCGTTCACAGACCTCATGAAGAAGGGAGTCTCATTCGTATGGGACGAGGAATGCCAGCGTGCTTTCGACGACATCAAAGAATATTTGTCGAATCCTCCAGTCCTGGTGGCCCCGGTCCCCGAAAAACCATTTCTGCTCTACGTACGAGCAATGGAACACTCCCTTGGTGCCCTGCTAGCACAAAATAACGATGCAGGCCACTAGCAGGCCATATATTATCTCAGCCGAATGATGATCGGGCCAGAACATCGATACACCGCCGTAGAGAAGGAGTGTCTCGCCCTGGTATTCGCTATTCAAAAGACGCGGCACTATGTCACAGGACAAACCATACATGTGATCTCGCGAGTCAACCCCCTCAGAGTCCTCATGACTAAACCAGGGGCCCTCAGCTCTCGCCTCGCCACATGGGCAATATTGCTGTCCCCCTATCATATGATCTTCGTCCCGCAAAAGGCTGTTAAGGGTCAAGCCCTAGCAGACTTTTTGGCAGCCCACCCAGGATCGGAGTCATCCAGAATCTATGAAGAGATCCCAGACGAGGTCGCCGATTCGAATACAGCCACCCACGATAACATATGGCGAATGTTCTTCGATGGCGCCTCAAGGACCGGACCCAAGGGAAATATCGTCGTCGGGGTCGGAGTGGTATTAATTTCTCCTACTGGGCTGGTGATCAATCGCGCCTACTCCCTCACGGAACCCTGCTCCAACAATGTGGCCGAATATAACGCTCTAGTCATTGGCCTCCAACTTGCAAAAGAGCTGGGGGTAGAATACTTTGAAGCATACGGCGACTCCCAACTAATCGTCAATCAGATCAGGGGCTCATACGAGGTTCGCTATGAAGACATGACCCCTACCATCAAATTGTGATCAACATTATCTCATCATTCGAGGGATTCTTCATCGAGCACGTCCCCAGACTCCAAAATATCGAGGCCGATGCCCTAGCAGGCCTTGCCGCTTCCTTAGCAGTGCCGAACCAAGCTCATCATTCGGTTGACGTAATAGGCCACGAACTGGTCTGTCCCAAGAACAACGTTTAAGCCATGGCAAGTTATTCCGCCCAGACGGTCGACGACACACCGGACTGGAGACAGCCGTTCATCGACTTCGTCGTATACGACATCCTTCCAGAGAATCCAAAGGAAGCTACCTCTATCAGACGGCGTTCTCTCAGATTCTTCTACGATACAGAGACGAAAATGTTGTATCGCCGCTCCTACGACAGACTATTGCTCCGGTGCTTGTCGAACGCGAAAGCTACAGAAGCTGTACGAGAAGCTCACGACGGTGTCTGTAGGGCCCATCAACCCGGCCCTAAGCTACAGGACCGCCTTCGCCGGATGGGCTACTACTGGCCCACAATGGTGGCAGATGCGATAGATTATGCCAGAAAATGCAAGGCCTACCAAGTCCACGCAGACTTCATTCACCGACCATCCGAATTTCTACATCCGACAGTAGCGTCCTGGCCATTCGAAGCATGGGGAATGGATATCATTGGTCCAATCACCCCACCTTCCTCCCGAGGACATCGCTTCATACTTGCGATCACTGATTATTTCTCCAAATGGGCGGAAGCTGTCCCACTCGCAGAAGTTAAAACTTCAAATGTGATCAGCTTCCTTAAGCATCACGTTATCTACCGCTTCGGACTACTACGAAGAATCATCCATGATAATGGTCCACAGTTTATAAGCCATGCATTCTACCGATTCTGCGATAAGCACCGCATTCAAAATGTCGCTTCGACACCATACAACCCGGCAGCAAACGGGTTGGCAGAGGCATTCAACAAAACAATCATCAAGCTCCTCAAGAAGTTCGTCTCCTCCAACAAACGCGACTGGAACGAGAAGCTCAGCGAGTGCTTATGGGCTTATCGTACCACGGTTCGAACAGCCACCGGGAATACACCATTCTCTCTGGTGTACGGGAGCGAGGTAGTCCTCCCTTTGGAGACTCAGATCCCCTCACTCCGCGTCGCCCTCACTTATCAATTGACGACGGATGATAACTACCGACGACGACTACAAGAGTTGGAGGCTTTAGATGAAAAGCGCCTCCTAGCTCAGCAAAGGATCGAGCTATACCAAGCACGCATCTCAGGAGCCTTCAACAAGAAAGTTAAAATCAGAACATTCCAAGTGGGCGATCTTGTTCTGGCAGTCCGGAGGCCGATGGTCATGACTCACAAGACCACCGGTAAGTTCCAGCCAAAATGGGAAGGTCCATTTGTCATCGAGACCGTGTTCTCCAACGGCGCCTATCGCCTCGCTAAGCAGAATGGAGATTTGCTTATGTTGCCCGTCAACGGCAAGTTCCTGAAGAAATACTATGTTTAAACATCATTCTCCAGATTATCGAGTCATGTACTCCTTTAGTACCACTGAACTCTCATCCATCATTCTCCAGATTATCGAGTCATGTACTCCTTTAGTACCACTGAACTCTCATCCATCATTCTCCAGATTATCGAGTCATGTACCCCTTTAGTACCACTGAACTCTCATCCACCCTATTTCAGATTATCGAGCCATGTACCCGCTGGTGCCGCTGAACTCTCACTCCCTCAATAGTCCAAATTACCAAGTTATGTACCAGCTGGTGCCTCTGAACTTACATTCCGGTCACACTTTCAGATAGTAAGTTAAGTATGATTATACCTCTGAACTTTCTTCCTGGCAGAGATCCTCCCTCAGGATTCACTACCCGCACTCCCAGTGCACAAAAAGGGTAGTCGATCCACCAATTTCCGAAACGACCATGTCCTCATTACCTCTGAGTCGTCTTCACTTCCACCAAAAACAAACCGCCCCCTCGCATAGAACTTCCACGTTCTCCTACCTCTGAGTCGTTCTATGTACCCAATCTTCATTGAGCCCACTCCTGCCATGTCCTCATTACCTCTGAGTGGGAAGGCTCCGTCGAAGAAATCGCCATATTTGCCATGTCCACATTACCTCTGAGGAAGTATGTCGGTCCTCTTTTAACCTATTATATGTACCCACAACCGGAGTACGACAAGGATAATAGGTCCACAAATGTCCCCTGCTGACCACAAATGTCCTCTGTTGACCACAAATATCCTCTGTTGACCACAAATGTCCTCTGCTGACCACAAATAGCTTCCGTAAAGTCTCTCCTGCCATGTTCTCATTACCGCTGAGCAGGAAGATTTTACGATAAAACCTTCATGTTTGCCATATCATCATAACCTCTGAGCAAATGTGATCGGTTCCCTTTCACCCCATTATCCGCATCCTGAACTAGGGTACGCCAAGGGTAATAGGTCCACAAATATTCATTCGCTAAGCTTCTTAGCATAAATCCACCATCTTACCATACCCCGGGAGCCCAGCTGCTCTACGGCATTCCTTCCTCCAGTACCGAGAACATCCATGACCACTTTGCCGTGGCTGTCCCGGACATCCTATCTAAACTGTTATCCGTACCTAAAACCAAGGTACGCCTAGGATAACAGGTCCACAAATAAATCCCCCAGCAAGTCCAAATTCCATAAACACTGCAAGTGCAAGAAAGAAAAGATGAGTTGAAACATGCTCATTTATTCAAAAATCAAAGGGCTACATCAGCAGGGATCACACCCCCTTGTAAAAATTAAAAAGAAAGAAAAAAAGAGAGAGAAAGAGAGAAGAAGAAGAAGACAGAAAGCCGATCACTGCTCTGGAACACATAACGCCGTAAGACGGTCCTTTATCAAGGCAACCGACCGCTCAAGCTTCTGTCTGGCTCGGCGCTCCTTTTCCTGATTCAACACCGCCGCATCCTCCAGATGAGCATGGGCTCGCCAGTTGTCCTCAAACTTCTTGAAGGCCCGCTCCAGGTTGACAGAGGATCGAGAAATCCTCTCGGCCTCTCGAGCAATCAACTCTTGTTCTGCACGAGCAGCCTCCCGCTCTGACTCTAAGAAGACCAACTCCTTCTGGAGTGCAAGAATCCGCTCCTTCGTATCAGCTACTCCACGAGAGGCAGATTCTTCCCGGGCTCTACAAGCCTGACTCCGACGACCCAGTCGGTCATAAAAGACGGAGAACTTGTCAAGGTCCCCCTGCACAGCCGGTCCGGCAGTTTCTCGAGCGAGCTTAATCCTGTCCCTAGCAGCGACCAGGAAGCTCCGTTCCCGTTCAGTCGCGGCGGGCAAGCCAGCCTGCCGTACTGCCAGCAGTTGGGTCACAAGGATTTAAAGCAGACATTGGCAAAAGAGACCCATAAAACGAACAGACGTCTCGGAGTACGCCTCGGATTACGCGCCGCCCCCAAAGAATAAAGGCAAAACGCTTCGGTCAAGGCAAAACCGACTCTTGGGATCCTCCCCCAAAAGGCGGCGTTAAATCAAATCAAAGGCACTTAATGAAGATTTGTACACGTGTTCAGGACACGTGGCAACAAGTTTATGCGGCCAGATGAATTTATGCGGCTAAGGCACTTATGCGGCTAGGAAGCTCAGGCAGACAGAAAAATCCTATGCGGCATGAACGGGGCCATGCTTCTTGTTCAAAGTATTCCAATTTTTACAAATTAAAAACTTTGAAGGGGGTCCTGTAGAAGCATGGAAAATATTAGAATAATGATCCATACGGCTCTGAGTAAGAAGCTTATGCGGCTCGCACAGGAGCGGCCCTATGCGGTTCAAAGAAGACTCTCAATCGCATGCGGCTCGGGAGCGTATGCGGTTCAGCAAGGCATATGCGGCTCGATGGACGCCATGTGTGATCCTTCCCTATAGCTGGTCGTTTGAGTAGTGGCCTCATTTATTGCTCCAGCACGATTCACTGTGGCGGCCCTGACATAAAGTTTCATAATGGCCTTGCCATAATGACTGACTCCTCGGAAAAAGAAGAAAATCTCTGACCAAATCCGTCAGAAGTCCCAGATTGCCACGTGGCAATCAGTCATGTGCGGCTCCCTGAGAACCCGTTCCATGCGGTTCGATACAATGCTAGCTCATGTGGCTTCCTGGGAACACATTCCCTGCGGCCCAATACAACGCCAGCTCATGCGGCTCACAAAGATTACGCATATGCGGCTCGATGAAGCATCGTCCTATGCGGCTTACAAAGAGTATCTCTCTGCGGTTCGAGGATCGTCAATCCTAAGCGGCTCTGACAGGACTCACAATTAAGACACGTGGCATGGGATCAATAAGAGATTTAACCGAATCTCAACAAATATATTTGACATCATTGTCATAATTACTAAGATCAGGGCATATCATTTATCATCAAGCTAATGGAACACGTGGCGAGCAATCAGACATTGGCATAATCAATCACGAGGATTTAAAGCAGCTAGCATTAATTGCTCATGAGATACGATGCTATCCGCATTAATGGCCGAGATTCACTATAATCAGGATCAAGGGTTCAGATAGAATGAAGGAGCGCCGACATTCCAAACAGATAATCATTAGCAAACCCTAATGATCACCCTCCACTCTTATAAATAGCCAGCATCATTCCCTTAAAAAAGGGTCGGTAACAAAAGAATAAAAAAATAAGAAGAGAGAGATCTACACAGAGAGAGCTCCCCCCTTTTTTTCTTGATAATCACAGAGAGAGAGAAGCTAGGAGAGCAATCCGAGGAGAGCAAGAAGAGCATTTCTTCATCAACGTCGAGCAGATCTTCCCCGAGCCAAGGCTGCATACTGATCGTCCAAGGAGTAAGGCAGAGCGGTCGTCGCTTTCCCGAGCCTCTATCGTCACCCCCCAGAATAAAAAATAAACAATCGTACTTAGTCTGCTGTATCTAGGTTTTCGTCCCTAGGCTTTCTTTGTACGAGCGAGTTTGTATTGTGAGTCTAAGTTCAGTCCTCCGATAATTGTTCTGTTCTTTTACAATCAATGGCAAACAGCTACGAAGATATGCCGGGACTTGATCCTCAGATCGTGATGCATAGTGTCAATATCTTACCGGATGCCAAGCCTATCAAACAACAACAGCGACGCTTTCGTCCTGACATCATGAACGCTATCGATCAGGAAGTAGATAAACTCCTGACCAGCGGATTTATCCGTGAGGAACAACATCCGGATTGGGTGGCCAACGTCGTCCCAGTCACCAAGAAAAATGGGAAGATACGGGTCTGTATCGACTTCAGGGATCTCAACACTGCTTGCCCGAAGGACGAGTTCCCGCTCCCAATCACTGACGTGATGATCGACAACACATATGGCTTCGAACGCATGTCATTCATGGATGGGTATTCGGGCTACAACCAGATCAAGATGTTCCCCGATGACGCAAAACACACGTCATTCAGAACTCCGAAGGGGGTTTTCTGCTACACAGTGATGTCCTTCGGCTTGAAGAACGCTGGTGCCACATACCAACGAGCTATGAGCACCATTTCCATCAGCATCTTCGCAAGACAGTCGAATGCGATGTTGACAACATCGCAGTCAAGTGCCGTCTCAAAGGTGATCACCTACAAGACCTGAAGACAGTCTTCGATCTCATACGAGCGGATCAACTCAAGATAAATCCCGCTAAATCCTTCCTGGGGGTTTCTAGCAGAAAGTTCTTGGGCTTCATTATCACGGCGAAAGGCATTCAAGTCGATCTCGAAAAGACCAAAGCCATCCTTGACATGGACCCTCCGAAGAACCTTCGAGAACTTCGAGGCCTGCAGGGGTGTCTGGCATACATCCGGAGGTTTATAGCAAACCTTTACGAAAAATGTCAACCATTCACTCAACTCATGAAGAAGGGAGTCTCTTACGTCTGGACAGAGGAATGCCAAAAAGCTTTCAACAACTCAATGCTTACTTAACGAGCCCGCCAGTCCTGGTGGCACCCATCGTCGGCAAACTATTTCTTCTCTACGTCCGTGCCATGGATCATTCCTTCGGCGCTCTGCTTGCTCAGAACAGCGACACGGGCTATGAGCAAGCTATCTACTACCTCAGTAGAACACTGATCGGGGTCGAACACCGGTACAACCCCGTTGAAAAGGAGTGCTTGGCATTGTTATTTGCCATCCAGAAGACTCATCATTATGTCTCGGGCCAAACGATTCATGTCATCTCCCGAGTCAATCCACTCAGAGTTCTTATGACGAAGCCAGGGTCATTAAATTCCCGGCTAGCTACGTGGGCGATCCTACTAACACCATACAATATGGTGTTCGTTCCACAAAAAGCCGTCAAGGGTCAGGCTCTGGCCGACTTTTTAGCTGCACACCCCATCCCGGAGTCCTCCAGACTCTATGAAGACATCCCGGATGAGGTCCAAGAATCAAATGTCATAGAAGAATGCTCCGTCTGGCAGGTGTTTTTTGATGGTGCGTCAAGAACTGTCCCCAAAGGCCAAATTATCGCAGGTGTGGGGGTAGTCTTGGTCTCTCCCGATCAGCTGGTCATCCAGCGTGCCTACTCCCTTTCGAAGCCGTGCTCCAACAATGTTACCGAGTACAACGCTCTCATCATGGGACTCCAGCTGACGCAACAGCTGGGGGTAGATCATCTGGAAGCCTACGGCGACTCAAAACTCGTCGTTAACCAGGTCAGAGGGCAATACGAAGTTCGCCATAAAGATCTGGTTCCTTACCATGAAGTTGCATTGAACATTATTTCAACCTTCACTATGTTCTTCATCGAACATGTACCTCGTTTACAAAATCTGGAGGCTGACGCTCTTGCTGGCCTCGCAGCCTCATTAGCAGCACCCTTCGGGACTCAACACTACGTCACGGTAGTTGGTCGAGACTTGGTCTGTCCTAAAAACAATCTGTGCTCACAAGTGGCCCATGCCATATCAACACGTGCTGGTGTTAATATCCGAGACTGGAGATCCCCGTTCATCGACTTTGCTGTCTACGAAATTCTTCCAGAAGACCCGAAAGAAGCCGTCTCAGTCAGGAGGCGCTCCCTTCGATTTTACTACGATACAGCTACTAAAATACTGTACCGACGCTCCTACGATGGACTTCTCCTGCGATGTCTGTCCAATAAAGAAGCAGCCAAAGTCCTTCGAGAAGCTCACGATGGAACCTATAGAGCCCATCAACCTGGCCCTAAGTTGCAGGATCGACTACGACGCATGGGCTACTACTGGCCAACAATGGCCGCTGACGCTGTCGACTATGCTAAAAAGTTCCATGCGTTCCAGCTTCACACAGACTTCATCCATACACCGTCAGAACCACTACATCCTACAGTCTTCTTTTGGCCCTTCGAAGCTTGGGGCATGGACATTGTAGGACCGATCACCCCTCCTTCATCGAGGGGACACCGCTTCATCCTAGCCATCACCGACTACTTCTCCAAATGGGCAGAAGCAGTTCCACTGGCGGAGGTAAAGAGCTCCAGGGTGGTCAACTTCATTAAGTACCATGTCATCTACTGTTTCGGGGTACCCCACAGGATTATCCACGATAACGGTCCTCAGTTCATCAGCTATGTTTTCAGCAGATTCTGTGACAAGAATCGTATTCAAAACGTGGCCTCAACCGCCTACAATCCGGCAGCAAACGGATTGGCCGAGGCGTTCAACAAGTCCATCGTCAAGCTACTCAAAAAAGTCATCTCATCCAATAAACGCGATTGGGACGAAAAGCTCTACAAATGCCTTTGGGCCTACCGCACAACGGTACGGACCCCGATAGGAAACACACCATTCTCCCTGGTCTACGGGAGCGAAGCGGTACTGCCTCTTGAAATCCAGATACCCTCACTCCGTGTAGCAATCACAAATCAACTCATAGAAGAAGACAATCAACGTCGCCGTCTGCGAGAATTGGAGGCACTTGACGAAAAGCGTCTCCTAGATCAACAACGCATTGAACTCTATCAGGCCCGTATATCACAGGCTTCCAACAAAAAGGTCAAGCAGAGGACTTTCCAAGTAGGTGACCTGGTTCTGGCAGTCAGAAGGCCGATGGTGTTGACTCACAAGACACCAGAAAAGTTCGAGCCCAAGTGGAAAGGACCTTTCATCATAGAGACGGTATACTCAAACGGTGCCTACCGTCTCGCCAAATCCAATGGAGACTTGTTCATGATGCCCATCAACGGCAAGTTCCTAAAGAAGTACTACTCTTGACATCCTTAGACTTATACTTCTATCTCCACCCAACAAGGGAGTCTCTGGACCCAATCATCAGGGCTCATGTACACCTCCCGCAAAATCTTATGCTTCTGGAACCCAGCTGTTCCGTAGCGTTCTATCTTCCAGTAGAGGGACAACCATGTCCATATTACCTCTAAGTTGTTCCCCCTATGCCCTACAAAGCGGAATCTTACACTCCGTAAGACTACGCTACCCATCATGTTTATCATATCCACATTACCTCTGAGTAAACATCCCGTACAGACAACTCCTGTATTGCCGTACATTGATCGCAGAACTTCCACGTCCACATTACCTCTGAGTAGTTCCACGTATTCTCTAGAGTCATTCCTACCACGTCCATAATACCTATGAGTAGGAAGATTCTATCATCTGAATCCCATATTTGCCATGTCCACATCACATCTGAGCAAACATGTCGGTTCTCTCGAACTTATTATATGTACCTAAAAACCAAGATGCGCAAAAGATAATAGGTCCAAACAAATCATCAAGTTCACGACAACAAAAATAAACATACCAAAAAAGCTCTGTATTCTTTATTCAAAAATAAAGGATTACACCCCTAGCAAGAGTTGTAAATACATAAAAAAGAAGAGACTACGATCCCTAAACATTCCCGGGGTTGGCCGAAAGCTCTTTAATCCGATGCCTCAAGTCTGTCGCTCGAGTCTCCACAGTCGCCAGGACCCGGCATTCAGCTTCTTGACGCATCGCTTCTATGGCCTCAGGAGAAGTGTCATCCTCACGCTTTTTATCCAACTGTTGTCACTGCTGAGCCAGGGTAAGAGCCCGGTGGGTGAAAGCTGCTTCCTCCTTCTTAAATGCTACATGTTCAGCCTGGCACACTCAGCATCTAATAGGAGTCGGGCCCGCTGGTCCTCAAGGCGGCGAATCTGGGCATCAACCTCCGCGATTCTAGCGTCCAACGCAGTTCGCAAATCTACCTTCTCCTGCGTGGACTGAGACAACCGCTCCACTGCAGCTTTAGTATCAGCCACTTCGCGTTCCTAGATACCCACGGTGGCCTGATAAGTGGACTCAATCTCAGCAATCAGCTTCTCCTTTTTCGCGTCTATCAGGGCGGAAAGATTATTCCGCTGGATACACTGAAACTCGAAAAGCAGCTGATCCAGCTCAGTCACCGAGGCCTCCAGAATCTCGGCTATATGATCATGGCCCTGGTGGAGGCGTATCAGACCGATGTATGAAAGAGCCATGGATTTTGCCATCGCAAAACTCCTATTGGTGTTCATCACTGTCGATACACCCTTCTGTAGCATCTTGTACACTGCCTCAATGATGAATTTTACATACTCATCCGCATCCGCTAGCACTTGTGGTGTCATGGCAGGAGTTGGAGGAGCTGTCCTGGATGGCGGACCTGAAGAAGACCCGCCGATCTCAATCTGCGAGGTTTGAACGTCGACCTCAGCATACTCTTCCGCACTAGGAACTTGAATTCTGCTACCAGCGCCAGATGCCAAGAGAGCAGAAGGAGTTGGGTAGGGCTTCGATATCGTCCCCCAAGTCGAAGAAGCAATAGAGGGCTCTTGCATCAGCAAGCCCTTGCCCTTTCCCGTCTCAAAGGGACTATCAGCATCCGGAGCTGCCTCCTCCACCACCGAGGTGCGATCTATAACCAGTACGGAGCCTTCTTCTGGCAAGCTAACTGGATCAGCTCTCGTCTCTTGGCAGGACACGTCTTCTGGGGTCGGGCTCGGTAGACGAGTCTCTCCCTCATCATTAAATCCCTCCACGGGGACCAAATCTGCCGCCACCTCCCGGCTGGCGGCCACCTCAGCCTCCATTGCTGAGCCTGGAGTAGGGCTTGGCAACGATACAGCCGACCTCCCCACATCATGACAAGGAGGGGAATCAACCCTCTCCTCTGTTTCAATCACTTCTGTTGCCCCCGCAACAGACTCACGCATCTCTGGAGGAACGTCATCTGAAGACGACGAACTCCACTCCACCTCTTCATCTGGAAGCCCTGTGTCTGCTAGATCCCTCAACGTCCAAGGCCCCCACGGTGGCTTGTACCATCCCGGAGATTGCTACAACCTCAGTTTCTCTTCCGACATAGTCTGGAGATACTAAAATCTCCGCAGGTACAATATCTTCAGGATTTTCCTCCCTTGGAGACATTACCATCGGAGGAATTCGCTCATCAGAGGAGCTTGCCACCTCCTTCGGTTTACTGACGTCCGGTTTCAAAACACGGGTCTTCTTCTTCGACGATCCCTACAAGAAAAAAAACACAGGTCACCAAAATGACAAGATGAGCCAGATTACGGAGGACTCTTTACCTCATCAGGGACTGATTCCATTGACGTAGCCATTGGAGTCATCACTTTCCTCGGCCTTTTTGGTACAGACAAACCGGCTTCTGCGTCAGCCCGTCTCTTCCCAGCTGGAGGATCTCTCACTGATGCTACAGCAGCAGCCCGATATCCTGTCAATTCTAGTGGACGATATGACCGAGCCGCCATCAACATATTTGTCGTAACCTCTAGCTGAGTTCTAATGATGAAACTGGTCTCCCTATCATAATCAGGAGACACAGTATTCATGGTGCAATACAGCTTAACGGCTGAATACAGGATCTGTGGCCGAGGGTTGCGAACCGGCGTAGTGAAACGAACACCAGTACATCCGGCATTATAATATTACCAGCCCCGGGCTCCGTCTAGCAAACTTCTGGTAAACCCCAGACTGTTACTGGGATTCCGTAATATTAGCTGGGTATAGCCAAACTGGCGAGCAAACCGGCTTGACAGATATGGCTCCAGATAACACCTATTTTTGTTACGATAGACCAAGTGGGAAGGCCGAATACTTTGTAACCAACAAAAACCTCATTTCGGCAGAGTAATCGTATCTTCACCAGAGTCGTCCAAATCTTGGTCAGCCTCAAAATCTTTGAAGATGGGACCGACCTTGACAATCTCCCACCCCTGAAGATAGGACAAAACTCTCCTACAGACGGGGACGCCAGTGTGCAACCACTTCCTCCTGTAGAAGCGGCGGATAAAGGCGTCACCTTCAACGTGATCCTCCTCCCGGCCTGGACTCATCACGTTCGAATGATATAGAATCAACCATCCCATCAGATAATGGAATGGTAGCTCAGCCCGGGAAAAGTTGTCGTTCCTACCTCTCCCATGGATCACATCCTCAACAAAGGTCCTCAAGCCCCACAACAGGTTACATACCATCGCAGGGAGAAGAGCCAAAGGGCAACCAAAAGCCAATTTCACTGCTAGCAAAATAAGGTTCCGGTGTACCCTCTCTACAGAACCTGATCCGCCCGCAAACACACAATCCCGGAGCCATATCATCAAGTATGCCGTCAACACGGCCTTAGATGACATCCGGTGCACACAGTGCCAGAAGCAGCTATACGCGTTTTCGCCACTCTCATTTGAACGGGGATCCCTCTCGTCTAGTCGGCTCATTTCGGAAGTTACTTCCGCAGGTTTCAGCCCTTACGGGGTCATAAACCGGATCTTCGAGGAGTCCACCAAATCCTGCTTGAAGACGTAATCCCTCCAAGCAGTCACATGAGGTTGAGACTTGCCTTTGTCCCTCCGTTGTATCAGATAATGATGGCTCGCTACCTCTTTGAAAATAGCCATCATCTCCGGGTCCTTCTTTTCCAAGACAAGGATCTCTTCGTTTGATGGAAAATATTTCTCGTACGGTTCCGAGCCCTAGGGAAGTCTGGATACATCGTACATTTCATGGAGAGCTAATCCCAACTCCCCTACTGGAGTAAAAAAAGTGCCAGTCTGGACATTGAACATTTCCAAGAGCGCAAGGAACATATGCTTATTGAGATCCATGCCAGCCTGTGTGGCACGGATAGCGACCGTCAGCCCAATTTCTTTAAGCTCAGCCTTGAACTTTGACAACACCCAAAGGGTCAACTCGTCCCACTTCGGCATGTGGTGACACCGACCTTCAACCCTAAAGATACCTTTCGGATACATGACCCTCGATGTTAGCATCCCATTGGCAAAGGTCGAAGTACTAAAGGCAAAAGTGTCACTGGAGACCTCACTATAAAGGCTCCCAGGGCGCAAAGTTTGACAACTGAATGAGGGTCTGGCTCGCGAGGCGGCCAAGGTATCCCTTTGATTCGAAGTAGCATCAATCGAAAGAGTACCCCCACTGCCCCTCCTTGAGAAGGAGTAAGTTCCCAGGACATCCTTCTCTTGGAAGCTAAATGGTAGAAGGCCGTCAGCGGCAACTGGCATTCAAGTTGTCACATATACAGAACCATGCCCTTCGCAGAGAAGAACCAGTCTTCTTTGATCTTCAGTATCTTTGCCTCGGTGGAGATCAGGCGGTTACCAAACAAAAATGCAGGTTTCAAGAAGGTCGCATCCTCAGATTCAGCAGATTCCAGCTTGCGTCTCTCCATCATACTTTGGAGGAAAACAGGCGACTGATTCTGGATTTGTAGCATTCTCTTGGGTGGCTGATTCAACAGGATATCAGCTTTCGCAGGATTAATAACTTCCTCGTCGAAATCAACTCCCATCTGACAAAGAGAAGCATCTAGGAGGACTTCATTCAGCAAAGGGATAGTCATCGACACTGACACAACAAAAGCAAAAGTTAGGCAAGAAAGTTTAGGAAGACAAAATAGGTAAAGCTTCGGCGCATCATCAGGGTTTAAACCCATGCGCGTCAGCGAAATATCCTCGGCGCATCATCAGGACAGAAGTCCATGCGCGTCGGCAGTGGAGCTTCGGTACATTATCAGGGTACAAACCCATGTGCGTCAGCAGAATAACATCGGCGCATCATCAAGACAGAAGTCCTTACGCATCGGCGGCAAAGAGTTAGGGCACAACATTCAGCTATGTGCTCCAAACTCGTCTAAAAAGGTTGAAAGATGACACCCACCTGTCACCACATGTCGAACATCGGCCGGAGTCACAATGGTAACAGGAACGTCCTTCTCGACGAACTCTGCAGGCTTCTTGCCCTTGCCAGTACCGCCGCGAGGAGTTTTGGGAGCCATTTCTCGCAAGAAGGAAGTTAGGGTTTTTCAAGAACTCTAAAAGAAGAAAGCTAAGAGAGGAAGAACTCTCTCTCTCTCTCCCCATCTCACGCCTATTTATAGTCTCAGTCGTACGTGTGAACCGATGAAGTGTGACCTCAGCTGCCGCTTCGGGTTCTGTGAAGAGATAACTGCAGATAAATCCAAAAAGATTATCAATAATCTTCTTGGTTACCGAAGCCTCATCATTCGTATTTACTGAGAGAAGCATGCACCCCATCACTGATACGTGGAGTATCCATGCACCCGAACAGTCATGCGCCCCAACCACCATGCTTCTTATTCAAAGTATTCCAAAACTTGACAAAAAAGTTTTAAAAACTTTGAAGGGGGTCTTGTAGAAGCATGGAATTTCACGACCAGAAATCCTATGCGCCAAACACTATATGCGCCAGGGAGCTCAGATAAAATACTTGACACAACAAAACAAAAGTATAGACATTGAAAGAGGATTTTTATTTGTATATAAAAGTCTATTACATATCTAGAAAAGGCTGTACAAAGGAGAACTTCTACAAAAAGAAAAGAGCCTAAGTCTACAGCCAGGCGCAGCAGTCATCATGCGCTCTTGAACAGGCGTATCTCACCATGCGCTCTCCGTCAGGCGCATCCCACCATGCGACCTCAGCCAGGCGCATCCCTTCAGCATCTCGCCATGCGCCCTCAGCGAGGCATATCCGTTCAGCAGCTCAGTTATGTGCATCCCTTCAGCAGCTCAGTTATGTGCCACCCTTCCAGCCAGGCGCATCATTAAGTGTCAGTATATACGCCATCAAATGCTTCGACTAATGAAACATTTATTGAACGGAACGAGGGTTGCAATCAACCCTCTAGTTGGAGGAAGAGCTCCCCAAACCAAGGAAGAGGAGAGCACCGTGTCACCCCCTGTTTTCAAAAACAGGGGTATTTTTGTCATTTTATATTTTTGAATATTTTTGAAATTTATTTTATTATTTATGATATTATTTTGGAATTGAAATTTATTTTATTATTTATGATATTGTTTTGGGGTTATTTGAGTTAGGTTCGAATTTCAACTCAATCCGACTTGAAACGGGGACCCGGGGGGTAGTTTGACTCTAGTGGGACCCACACACTAGTTAGGCATGGCCCACATGATATTAATTTTAGTCCACATGATATTAATTTTAGTTAGTATTTAGACTAATTATTTATGGATAGGTTTAGTTTAATTAGAGACTTAAAACTAGACTAAATTGACCTCAACCTTTAACCCATTCATAATTTAAATCAAATAGATTAGTATAGGGCATTTTGGACATTCAAATAGGGGACACCTTACCCTTTTTGGGCAGCCACCTAAGGGGGGGATAAGAAGTGAGTCACTCCTTCATTCATTTGTTTTGATCCACTTTCTCTCTCTTGTTCTTCCCCAAATTAATTTAGAGACGAACCTCCATTGATTTCATCTCCAAATCAACCCTTTATTCCACCAAATCTTCTTCGTTTCTCCTCTACTCCATGGTTAGAGGATGCTCGCCAAGTTTGGGAGGATTCGGAGCTCGTTCGTGTCCTTTTAGAATCTCTACGTGTCGGTGTCGTGTCGGAAGGATTTTTCTTTGAATCTCTCTCTCGGAAGGTATAATCTCTCCTCTAATCCATCCCTACATGCATATAGAAATATTTTGAACCCATAGGAATGACCCCCATGATTGTATCTCCATTTGTGTCCATTTCGTGTCCATTTGGAGGTCATAGGAGTGTCCTTTGTGTTGTGGTTGTATCCATGTGGAAAAATCCCAAATTTGGACACACTATGTGTTGTTGTTATGTATGAATGAATTATTACATGTTTAATCTCATATTTTTGTATTGGAGATGTGTTCTATAGTGTCTCATATATATATATATATATATATATATATATATATATATATATATATATATATATATATATATATATATTCGTGTAGAGAGTGAGTTATAGATATATTATGTTATATACTTGTGTTTTTTTTGTCTCAAACTACCTAAATTCGTCATAATATTTATCCACGTTTTTAGTAGCAATAGCAACTTAGAAATATCATAACTTTTAGCTTAAAACTTCGATTTATCTCCCTTTTTTTAAAAGAACGTATCGAAGTTAGCTTTCCAAATATATATTTTAATAAGCCAAATTCGTTCTAAAACTTTCTGTAAATTTATTTGAGTGTCAGTTGTACGAAAGACGAACGCGTTTCGGTGTTTTTGCGATTCCGGGAGCTTCCGGACACAAAAATGCGACCCGTTTCAAGTTTTAGAAATCTAACACAAAGATCTATAACATACTTTAATCCTAGAATTTAATGAATGCTTAATTTGTAGAGTATTGATTTTAAGTAGAATATTACTATACGATATATGGATTTTGTGTATCCTTGTATGTACAAATATGTATGTATGCATGTGTATATATATATATGTGTGTGTGTGTGTGTGTGTGTGTGTGTGTGTGTGTGTGTGTGTGTTAAGAGAATGTAATATAATATAGAGTATGCATAAATGATATAATGTATGAAAGTATATAATGTATTCAAATATGTATATATAGGTGCATGAATGAATGGATGAAATGCAAGCATGTGGGTAATGCAAGGTATTGAAATATGTATGCAAGTATCCATATGTAAGTAAGTAAGTAACATAATCAAGTATGAATGTATGCTATATACGGATGCCAACATGATAGGAATGTATGATGCCATATTAGCACTTAGCACCATGTTCATATGTTAAAACCCCCTTATATATGTTGACAGTAACCCCAAGCATGAATACACATAAAACCTACTTACTGTTATGAGTACACCCTTTGATGTATAAATAAACCCTTTTGTTATGATTAACACCCACACAGACACATGCTAAATCTATGCTTTACATGTTATTTCTTCTATGTGACATAATGAACCTTGCTAAATGTTATCCTTCTAACATAATACCCTCACACTTGAACACATTGTACTTCAATGTACACATTGCCATATCCATATTCATGTATCACTCACTCATTATCTGTATGCACCTTGCTTGTAATAAAAATATATATGAATATATATAATGTGTGTTTGATAACTTGTGTAGCTTTGTGATTTTGTGTGAGTGTTAGTCTAGGCTTGGTTAGGCCTAATGAGACTTGTTAGTCTAGGTTTAGACCTAGTACTGCCTAGTTAACCTAATTTGACTAGTACGGTTGACCAGAGTTGACCAAGAGTTGACTTTGACCTAGAATTATGTAGAATGCATAGTAGAGCTTTATTTTACCATTTTGGACTTCTTGTGACTTGTGCTGTTCTAAATAGGAGCCAGACACCTCTCCTCGGACAGTACATTTCCTTTGGACTTTCAGATAGCAGGCGAGTATATTCTCTGATAGTTCTCTCATTTACTTGTCAATTACTGTACTTCAGTTCTAGTTAGCTGTATGTGATTCTCTGTTATAAATATGTATTTTTATTTCTGAATCCATGTATACGACACACATACTTATTCGTCTTACCTATATTATTCGAATCACCATACGAATCACTATTCGAACCACCTATTCGTATCTTCATATGCTGGTTGGACTTTTATTCGATTGATGTATCGGATTTTAGATTCATTTGTATTAGATGGGCGGGAAAATACTTGATTAGACATGTGAACATTCCTACTATTCGAACCACCCCCTGTGAATGATATTCGAACGATAGCCATCTCTCACCTGATCAGTACGTGATGTGCCGGATTTACCTATAGACGTTTACATGTCTATCTAAGTATTTTAAAACACACTTGGAGAATTTATTCGAATCATTGTTAGATCATCATGTGAATCACTATTCGTATCACCTTATTCGTATCACCTTATTCGATTCACCTTACTAGAACAATGATTAGAATCACATTCGACTCTTCTTGTATTAGACTCACATTGGGATTACACTCGACTTATATTGTACTATCTGAACTCATCATGTTACTCTAGTTCAGCTAGATCTCATTTTACAGTCTTTATTGCTATGCTTCTCCTCTTGTTTAGTTACCTTACTTTCATTGTACCTTAACTGCTTCACTACATCACTACCTGTATAAAACTGCCATATTCATCAATATAACTGTCTATAACTGCTTTATAGTTCTCTGTCATTTACTTGGGATTTCTTGATGAATTGTACTCGTTCCCGTCCTGACTGGACCTGTTGATAAATTTTACAGATAGCTTGGAGGTTGCCTGCTAGCCTAGAGGAGACATAGTAGAGGTTGTATAGATAGTTATTTTAGTTGTCTTGAGTTACATTTACTTTATGGATTACTGTATTTGAATTTTTAGATGTTTTCTGGGTTTGTATCTTAGACACTTAGACTTCTATCTGCGGTATCTCTTTGTGGATTTCATATTTTATCTATCTCTTATCATGCTCTACCTTAGATGTGATTGAGACTGTATTTGCTATGTCACCTCCATTTGGAGTGTATATACTGTACAGGTACCTTTATATTGTTAGATGTTTGACCTAGGACAGTATTCTACTGCCGACACTGCGGCGTAGGCTGGACGTACCCACTTCTCGTGCCCTTACTCTAGGGTGCGGATCGTGACATGTTTTTAGTGGTGGCCCATGTAGGTCGAGTTTGTGTAGTGGTATTCGAACTAGAGTACCACTACAGCCTGCAGTAGAATTAGGATATATTTTTGAAGGTACTCAATCACAGTTAGGATTTCTTGAGAGATTCCTGGGACGACCCTTGAGAATGTTATTTTAACTTCGATTTAAAAAATTCTTCTTCCCTTGATTTGATTTATCTTTACTTTCTGTTGTTGAACTTGATTTTGATGATGATTGTGGAGTTTTGAATCTTGATGTTAGTTGTTGCATCCGAGTTTGTAATTATATGATTTGATGGATTATTGTTCAGTTTTGAATCTTGATGTTTGTTGATAAATTTGATTTTTGGGTATCCATTGTTGTTTTAATTTAATTTTTGTCAAGATAAAATCATATGGGCTAGGTCATCTAAGTTATGGAATCTAGTCTTCTACAGTCCCATTAGCCAGCATGATGAGGACATATAGTCTGATTTTGGATATATTTTCCGGGTGTGGGAATTTAAGGTTTTCGCAGCAAAGCTAGCGGCATCGCAAAAATTTTAAATACCATGATTCTAGAGGTATGTGCGTAAGTCGAGGATTCTATGATTATCGTAGTCTTGCTTACTAGTATGACGAGGATTTAGAGTACCATGATTTTGGATAGACGCATATGTTTATCAGATTATACCTTAAATATTTTTGAACATGTTTTCTCTACTTTTGTTCCAGTCCTTCAAAAAAAATTATTATTTGTTTGTTTTGTTTTGCTTCTCATTATTTAACTTAGGAGTAGGTTTAATTGTTTTTATAAACTCTTATGTAACTTCTTGCTATGAGTTTCTTCTTAATACAATGAACCGATGATTTTGCTAGACCTTATCTTGTAATTGATATTATAGTTCTGGGTTTCAAAATGGTTCCTTCTTTAAACAGATAAGCAAAACAGATTTTATCATTATTACTTTCTTGCTATTATTCTTGTATTAAATAATAATAATAATAATAAAACTGTCTTGATTACGTCAATCATCTACTTTGCAATCTTGGTAGGAATCTAAATGTTGGTCTTGAAGTAGAATTTAATTTTTATATTGGGACATGAGAATATATATATATTGTACATAGACTCTTTGCCTGACACGTATGCATGCTACACTTTAATTTCCAACCTATCTAAATACATATTAATATGTTGTTGATGTTTAAATTTTTAAAACTCCAATATTTCTGATACAGTACAGTAACAAAGACTGGTTCTCTGTATTTCCAGTTAAAATTTGTAATTCAAATATAAATTTTATGTTATTAGTTATGTTTACATCACTGCACATGTATGTTATACATAGGATTTCAATTCAAAAAAAAAATTGATTGAGTTTTGTGTTTGAATTTGTCAAATCTAAGACTGTGTGCCTATTAACCCTTAATACTGGATTCCAAATGTTTAGTTCAATTTGTCATTTTTTTAATATAATATTTAGAGCTTTATACATTGTTGTATGTAGGGATATAATGTTAGGGTTCATACTCTCACATGTTCGGTTGTGGTTGTGATGAACATTGGGTTGGTTTGATGTTCGAATTTCTCCAAAATCCTAAAACTGAATACATGTTAACATTTTCACATTGATTTCAAATGTTTAGTTCAATTTCAGATTTAATATGTAATATTGAACTGTATGTATAGTTAAATATATGGATAGTATGTTAGGTTTCATCTCTATCATGTTAGGATGTGTTGGGAGCATTGAGTTGGTTGTGATGTTTCAAACCCCTAAAATCTGAAACTGTATTATGTTAATATTACATTGGGTTAAATGTTAGCTTATTTTCAGATTTTGTATGTAAATACTGAACTAAAATTGGGTCTAACCTTTCATTACTAAAGCTATAATCCTGTATAGTGACACCCACACTCTAACATAGTATACACTGCCATGTAACCTAACCCTTCCTCTCTATGTTATGTTCATATATCTATATAGATATATATAGAGTTTATGCATACATGTTATAATGTATATAGATACATAACTAAATCTCTACCACTTTATATATACATATATACATGGTTAGCCATGCATGTTATGAGCAAATGAGTTGTGTATTGTAGATTGTTTAACCAATATGCCATGATTAGTGTAACTTGATAGTTATTGTTTGAAACCCAAATCCTCCTATGCACTTTCATGTATATTTCACATACACACACGCCTATTATCTAACCATTTGAACATGTCCACATACACCCATACACACACGAACTACATAACTTGTACATAATGCTAGCTTTTCCCTCTCTAACGCTATATATATAAATATATTGTGATTGGATTTCCATGCAATTGGCTTTCATTCTTTAACTTTTGATTTTGATTTTCTTGAATAGTATCCCTAATTAGATAAATGGTAGTTAACTTTATTTTATTTTGATAGGTACCAGTTTTCATATAGGATGGTAGACTGCCTTACAGTCTTGATGATTGTTATTTCTATATCTTTTCTAGTTTAGCACCCTAAATTGCTTGTGTGTTTTGATACCCTATGACCGTTTTGGTTTAGCATGACTAGTATACCTAGATGAGACTTTCACTACCACCGTATGCCATGACCCTGTATGACATCCTTTTAAATTGTATGATTGTTTAAGTTCTGAGACTTTGATTGTGGGGGGGGGGGGGGGGGTTTGACCTAGAAGGAGTATGAACATTTTAATTTCGAGGACGAATTTTTTTAAGGTGGATAGATTTGTCACCCCCAGTTTTCAGAAACAGGGATATTTTTGTCATTTTATATTTTTGAATATTTTTTAAATTTATTTTATTATTTATGATATTATTTTGGGGTTGAAATTTATTTTATTATTTATGATATTGTTTTGGGGTTATTTGAGTCGGGTTCGAATTTCAACTCAATCCGACTTGAAACGGGAACCCGGGGGGTAGTTTGACTCTAGTGAGACCCACACACTAGTTAGGCATGGCCCACATGATATTAATTTTAGACCACATGATATAAATTTTAGTTAGTAGTTAGACAAATTATTTATGGATAGGTTTAATTTAATTAGAGACTTAAAACTAGACTAAATTGACCTCAACCTTTAACCCATTCCCAATTTAAATCAAATAGATTAGTGTGGGGTATTTTGGACATTCAAATAGGGGACACCTTACCCTTTTTGGGCAGCCACCTATGGGGGGGATAAGGAGTGAGTCACTCCTTCATTCATTTGTTTTCATCCACTTTCTCTCTCTTGTTCTTCCCCAAATTAATTTAAAGATGAACCTCCATTGATTTCATCTCCAAATCAACCCTTTCTTCCACCAAATCTTTTTCATTTCTCCTCTAATCCATGGTTAGAGGGTGCTAGCCAAGTTTGGGAGGATTCGGAGCTCGTTCGTGTCCTTTTAGAATCTCTACGTGTCGGTGTCGTGTCGGAAGGATTTTCCTTTGAATCTCTCTCCCGGAAGGTATTATCTCTCCTCTAATCCATCCCTACATGCATATAGAAATATTTTGAACCCATAGGAATGACTCTCATGGTTGTATCTCCATTTGTGTCCATTTTGTGTCCATTTGGAGGTCATAGGAATGTCCTTTGTGTTGTGATTGTGTCCATGTGGGAAAATCCCAAATTTGGACACACTATGTGTTGTTGTTATGTATGAATAAATTATTACATGTTTAATCTCATATTTTTATATTGGAGATGTGTTCTATAATGTCTCATATATATATATATATTAGTGTAGAGAGTGAGTTCTTGATATATTATGTTATATACTTGTGTTTCTTTTGTCTCAAACTACCTAAATTCGTCATAATATTTATCCACGTTTTTAGTAGCAATAGCAACTTAGAAATGTCATAACTTTTAGCTGAAAACTCTGATTTATCTTCCGTTTTTTTAAAAGAACCGTATCGAAGTTAGTTTTCCAAATATATATTTTAATAAGCCAAATTCCTTCTAAAACTTTCTGTAAAATTATTTGAGTGTAAGCTGTACGAAAGACGAACGCGTTTCGGTGTTTTTGCGATTCCGGGAGCTTCCGGACACGAAAATGCGATCCGTTTAAAGTTTTGGAAAGATAACACAAAGTTCTATAACATACTTTAATCCTAGAATTTAATGAATGCTTAATTTGTACAGTATTGATTTTAAGTAGAAGATTACTATACGACATATGTATTTTGTGTATCCTTGTATGTACAATTATGTATGTATGCATGTGTATATATATATATATATATATATATATATATATATATATATATATATATATATAGTGATATATATATATATATATATATATATATATATATATATATAGTGTGTGTGTGTGTGTGTTAAGAGAATGTAATATAATATAGAGTATGCATAAATGATATAATGTATGAAAGTATATAATGTATTCAAATATGTATGTATAGGTGCATGAATGAATGGATGAAATGCAAGCATGTGGGTAATACAAGGTATTGAAACATGTATGCAAGTATCCATATGTAAGTAAGTAACGTAATCAAGTATGAATATATGCTATATATGAATGCCAACATGATAGGAATGTATGATGCCATATTAGCACTTAGCACCATGTTACATGTTGACAGTAACCCCAAGCATGAATACACATAAAACCTACTTACTGTTATGAGTAAACCCTTTGATGTATAAATAAAACCTTTTGTTATGATTAACACCCCCACACACACATGCTAAATCTATGCTTTACATGTTATTTCTTCTATGTGACACAATGAACCATTGCTAAATGTTATCCTTCTAACATAATACCCTCACATTTGAACACATTGTACTGCTATGTACACATTGCCATATCCATATTCATGTATCACTCACTCATTGTCGTTATGCACCTTGCTTGTAATAAAAATATATATGAATATATATGTAATGTGTGTTTGATAACTTGTGTAGCTTTGTGATTTTGTGTGAGTGTTAGTCTAGGCTTGGTTAGGCCTAATGAGACTTGTTAGTCTAGGTTTAGACCTAGTACTGCCTAGTTAACCTAATTTGACTAGTACGGTTGACCAGAGTTGACCAAGAGTTGACTTTGACCTAGAATGACCTAGAATTATGTAGAATGCATAGTAGAGCTTTATTTTACCATTTTGGACTTGTTGTGACTTGTGCTGTTCTAAATAGGAGCCAGACACCTCTCCTCGGACAGTATGTCACGATCCGCACCCTAGAGTTAGGGCACGAGAAGTGGGTACGTCCAGCTTACGCCACAGTGTCGGCGGTAGAACGCTGTCCTAGGTCTCATGCATCTAACAGTATAGGCTAAACAGTTTATACTCCCCGAATGGGGGTGACATAGCAGGTACAGACTCAATCACATCTAAGGTAGAGCATGATAAGGATAGATAAACACATGAAATCCAAAAGAATTACAACAGAGAGAAATCTAAGTGTCTAAGATACACAAATCCAGAAATACATCTCAAATCTCCAAACTCAGATACAGTAATCCATAAAGTAAATACAACTCCAGACAATTAAAAAAAACTATCTAAACAACCTCTAATGTGTCTCCTCTAGGCTAGCAGGCAATCTCCAAGCTATCTGTAAAATTTATCAACGGGTCCAGTCAGGACAGGAGCGAGTACAGTACATCTCAACAATATCATAACAGGTTAGGAAATATAAACATGCTAGAGAGTAAGATACAGGATCTGAAGAAATAACATGATGAAAAAGAGAGAGACTGTAAGTAAGTAAATAGCTACAATATATAGAGAACTATCAGTGACTAGTGATTCAGAGCATAAGATGGTTATGAAAACGGCACGATGTTGTACACGAGTAATCTACAGAGGTTGTACACGAGTAATCTACTGGATTGATTACATAACTACTTCTGCTCCCCCGCCCCAATCAATACACAAGGATCAAGCTAAGTTATGTTATTGCACACGAAGTATAGTCGCACACGAGATCATGTGAATACATGAATATACACGATTTCACACGATTTGTACACGAATGTCACGAATACAAGGAGTACACGATGCTCACGATAAAGTACACGAACACGAATACCCGATGTATCCGCTAAGGGGATAACATTGCACAACAAGATCCATATAGTACTAATCCGTGTTACCAACGTGTCAGCATCATGTAAATTAATCTAAAGTAGGAAATATAATCCTAAACAAGATATGAAATGATCAGAGAATGTACTCGCCTGATATCTGAATGTCCAAGGTAAAGATACTGTCCGAGGAGAGGTGTCTGGCTCCTAATTAGAACAGCACAAGTCACAACATGTCCAGAAGGGTAATATAAAGTACTACAATGCATTCTACATGAATCTAGGTCAAACTAGGCCAAAGTCAACCCTTGGTCAACTCTTGTCAACTACACTAGTCAAACTAGGTCAAACTAGGTCATGTCCTAACCCAGCAAGTCTTACTAGGCCAAACCAAGACTATCCTAGCAAACACACATCAATACAAGGCTATACAAGCCAACATACACCCAACTCTATATAGCATGCAATTATTCAATACTCAAATAGGCAAGAATTCACATTGGATATACACTAGGTAATCTATTACTTTAAGCTATATATGTCTACACATATATACACATGCATATATTGGTATTCAACATTAGGTCTATAATTATGACATTTCAAATGGTTATATAAACTTATATATTACAACACAATATGCTAACATATATATAATATAAATACATAGCTAAGTTAACTATATTCATAAATACTTATATAAGAGGCTATGTGTGTGTATGTGAACATGGCAAAGGGGCAAGTGAGGGTTAAATGGGCATACATAGTGTATACATATCAAAGAGTGTCAAAGTGTAAGTGAACAAAGTGTCAAGTGTGATAGTGTCAACACATAGTGTAAGGGGTACATGAGGTAATATAGGATTTGTGTTAACATAGAACTTTACATCTATTATTACATTACATTCATGCTTGCATTCATTCATCATTCATTTATTCTCTTGCACTACTATATGCACCATACATTACATACTATGAAACCTACATATTCATTACAAGCCATACTTATACATGCTTACATTAGATAGGATACTTACACCTCATATATCATTTATTTAACCATTTACTCATGCTTGCATTCTCTATTTAGTTACATAATGTATATACATTAACATGGGTTAAAATCAAATAGAACATTATATTACACACAAGGGTGCACAAAATACATATGCCGAATAGTAACTCCTACTAATAATCAATACTGTACTAACTCAGCATGAATTAAATTCTAGGATTAAAGTATGTTATAGATCTATGTGTTAGCTTTCAGAAACTTCAAACGGATCGCGTTTTCGTTTCCGAAAACTCCCGGAATCGCAAAAACACCGAGAACGAGTTTGTCTTTCGTACAGCTGACACTCAAATAATTCTCTAGAAAGTTACAGAAAGAATTAGGCCTATTAATACATGTTTTTAGAAATCTAACTTCAATATGCTTCTTTTAAAAAAAACGAGAGATTAAACCGAGCTTTGAGCTAGAAGTTATGACATTTCTAAGCTAGGGCTGAAATTAAAAACGTGGATAAAAATTATGACGGATTTAGATAGTTTGAGCCAAAAGAATACACAATATATATCCTAATTATCCACAACAATAATAGCAATAATAATATGAGAAACCACACTCACAAACTTGATTATATAATCATCATGAACCATTTATTACATATATAAATATAGATACACTCTAATTACAATATATATATATAAATTTATATATGTAACATGAACACATCCACAACACAAAGGACACTCCTATGACCTCCAAATGGACACAAAATGGACACAAATGGAGATACAACCATGGGGGTCATTCCTATGGGTTCAAAATAGACCTATATGCATGAAGAAATGAAAAGGAGAAGAGATTTATACCTCCCGGTAGATCGAATCGAAGAAAAGCCTTCCCGGAGCGACACCGACACGTAGAGATTCCAAAAGGACACGAACGAGCTCCGAATCCTCCCAAACTTGGGTAGCTTCCTCCTTGGCTAGAATGGAGAAGGAAAGAAGAAGATTTGGTGGTGAAATAGAAGGATTTGGTGGAGAAATTGCTAGGGATTGCTCTCTAGGAATTTGGGGAAGAACAAGAGAGAGAAAAATAGATGGATAATGACAAATGGGAGGCTCAACCCTATCCTTATTGTGGCTGCCCATAAAGGTTGTTTTGTCCTATTAGGAAAATTCCAAAAGCCCCTACTAACCTATTCTATGAGTATTAGGAAAGGGCTAATTGGTTGAGGCTAAATTAGTCATTCTAAAGTCTCTAATCACACTAACCTTATCCATAATAATTAGTCTAACCTCTAACTAAGATATTTCTTTCATGTGGACTAAAATTAATATCATGTGGTCCATGCCTAACTAGTGTGTGGGTCCCACTAGAGTCAAACTACCCCCGGGTCCCCGTTTCAAGTCGGATTGAGTTGAAATTCGAACCCGACTCAAATAATCCCAAAACAATATCATAAATAATAAAATAATATCAAAATAATTCAAAGAGGTCAAATGCAAAAATATCCTTAGGCCAAAAATGATATTAAAATATCATAATCACATGGTTACGCTCTAGGTCAAACAGTCTCTAGGGTTTCACTAGCAAAACGTCAAAACCACAAGTCATTGATTTAAATAATGTTAAAATGATTTAAAATCACCAAAATCATATCATGAATTAAATATTATTATTAAAATAATTATAAATACAAAATTTCAAAATTACCCTCATTTGGAAAACTGGGTGCTACAACTCTACCCACCTTAGAAAAATTTCGTCCTCGAAATTTAAGATCGATAGTACTCCTTCTAGAGCCTCTAACCTACCAAATATCTAAGGTAACACTTCTTAACACTGAAATAATAAACGGACATCTAAAAAGTGTCAATCTAGAAATACCTCCAATACTGCTCTGTTGTACGGCGGTAATAGAACTTCAATAAAATATGGACTGGAACCTATATCTAAGGGACTGGACCTATTTTAAAGTGGTCTTAACTAAGGATGAATAGGAACTGATCATAGGCTATAGGTATGCTCAAACTATTATCTTCCTATTAACCATCTATTAATACATTCTATTACCAAAGGAACGATGCATTACTAAGACATATAGGCCCCTATCTCTCATAACACATTTATGCTCACCAAAAGACTAGTACATCCCATCAAGGCTGATACTATAATCTCTCATAAATCTCATAAGCTACATGTTTATAGACACACATCCCCACATCAAGGACTAACCTATATATATCTACAACTGATACTAATGGGGTGACGTCCCTATCTCCCAACAATCAAGGTCTAATTTTTTCTCTAAATCATACAATTTGAAGGAATAGTATATAAGGTTAGGGCATACCGTAGCAGTTGGAAGTCTCACCTAGGTACACTAATCATTCTAGGTCAAAAAAGTACTATGGTATCAACACACAAACAATCTAGGGTATCCTAATTGGGAAGGTAAGGGAACAACAAGCATCAAGGTTGTAGGGCTGTCTACCATCCTATATAAAAATTGGTCATTAACAAGCAACTAAGAAATTATTAAAAGGTTACTATTCCATAAAATGGCAAAAATTGAAAATTTAGGCACAACAAATCACAAATAGATTTTTGTCTTGACACGATCTAAGTTGATCAATTTCGGGATAAAACGAGATTTGGGCAAGAAGGGAAATCAATAAAATCAAAGTACGAGCACGAGCATCCAATGATGGAGGTTCAGGTCATGATTAAATTTAATTCGAATAAGTACGAATACAAGGTTCATAGGCGATGAAAAGATTTCAAGGAGAATTGTCAAGGCTGTCGCGAATGAGACTCTAGGGTCAAGTTTAACTATGTCTCCATTCTCGTAGATTGATACATGAAAAAGCGAACCAAAGTGCAATAGGTTGATCAGACCATCATGTACCGGTTCTGATTAGATAATATGTTAGTGGGTGGCCACCCAATAAAATATGTCATGACCAAGCTCGAAAATAGATAAGCTTGCAAAACTAAGGCTAATTTAGCAGCACAAGATATAAGGGTGGTAATGATGAAAGGAATTACATAGTCCAAGGTTCTTAACCAAACGGGTCAAGTAATCAGATAAGGTACAAGGTTAAGCATCTAAGGAAACAAGCAGAACACCATCACATGTCGGGTCGAAAGAATTGAGTCAAGGCTGGATTTTTAATTGAAATAAGAAGAAATTTAGTATAATGGTAGAGGTTATAGTTTAGCCATTTGACCAGAAAATTATATCAAGAAAATAGAGTACAAGAAGACGGGTTTTACTGGGACATGATATACCTACACGAAGGTGAGCTCGTCTAGGTCTTGCATATAAGATTTGTTGGAGGGTAACAGCTAGTATTACATTCCGAATATCAAAGTCATGATAAGGAATGTCAAGGATCTCAATTAGAAAGTGGGAGTTCAAGAGGTGGTAATTAATGCACAAAAATAATGAAGATCGAGTTAGTTATCTGCTTCTGATACTCTTAAGTTCATCTGGTCATAACTTGCCAATCATATCTTTACCTCACCAGTCTCCATATGAAAATTTAACCTTTACTTAAACCTTTACCATGACTACCGTAGGCAATTCCTAATTTCCAAACATCACTCTTGAAGCACAGCCCTCAAATTTAGGAATCAACATTAACCACTTATTTAAATTTCCAAGTTCTTTCACCTTGTCTTAAATTTGACCCAAAACCTCTAAATCCCGTTTACGAATTCCTTGAACTTGTTCAAATTGTTCTCCTCGTATTATTTAATTTAAATCTTTAGGCCTTACAAAACTTATCTTTCATCATAAAATCAACTTCCGTATTTTCTTCGACATACACCCTTGAATATTATTCTCCTAAAAATATTTCACAACAATCTCTAAACTTCCATAACTTTGTGCTCTATCTATCCCTAGTCATTTCCTCGCAACATCTTGTTTAATATCCTTATTAAACACAATTAACTTCTCTTTTCCATTACTAACCTTCTACATAGCCTCAGAGTAAAAGTTTTCCCCAGAATCAATAACCAAGATTTTCTAAGTTCTCAAAACTAGGTTGACCTCTGATATCCTCATTAGTTTTGAATACACCTATAAACTATCTCATAACCCCAAAATTTCTCTAAATGTAATTGTTTTCAGATTGGCAGTATACATCTCCTTATTTTATTCGAGACCTTTACCACATTTCTATCTCAAGTTTCCATATGGAACACTCCACATTTGATTTTCTTTAGATCATCATAAAATAACCAGTTACGTCTTCTCTGAGCTACATAATTTACGTCACTTCCTTAGTCTTTCCCATGCAAAAGATACGAAAATTCAAGGGTTTCGAAGTACATCTGGTAGGAACGACAAGATATGGGTAATTAATGTAATGAGATAGAGTTTAAGATAAGAGGTAAATAAGAATGCAAGGGAATAATGGCAAGAAAGAATAATAAAGATATGTTCCTTCTCATCGGTTCAAACGAGAGGAACCCATCAAGCTTAAATTCAATAGCAAGGAATGAGGGTGAATCCAAACAAGAGGAAAAGGAATTCCAATTGAAGTTCAAAATGAGTTTCTCATGGGTCGTCCCAGAATCTCTCAAAGAATCCTATGATTGAGTACCTTGGATTTAAAAATATTAATCTAAATACAAAATAAATCAACAACTACAAAATTTTATCAAAATTATCAACTAATACCAGGATTCAAAGTTCTACAATGAATCCACAAAATCAAATTCAAATCAAGGAAAAAGGTGAATCAAAACAAGGAAAAGGAGTTTAAATCGGAATTCAAAATGAGATTCTCAAGGGTCATCCCAGGAATCTCTCAAGGAATCCTAACAGTGATTGAGTATCCTCTCATCCTAACACCTTAATTTATATATCCTATAGCAGGCTCATAGTAGTACAACTAAGTCGTTGCGTTACTACGAAATCGCACTAATGCGAATCTCGACCTGCATGGGCCACCACTAAAAATGTGTCACGACCCGTACCCTAGAGTTAGGGCACGAGAAGTGGGTACGTCCAGCCTACGCCGCAGTGTCGACGGTAGAACGCTGTCCTAGGTCTCATGCATCTAACAGTATAAGACTAAACAATTTATACTCCCCGAATGGGGGTGACATAGCAGGTACAGACTCAATCACATCTAAGGTAGAGCATGATAAGGATAGATAAAACATGAAATCCAAAAGAAGTACAACAGAGAAAAATCTAAGTGTCTAAGATACACAAATCCAGAAATACATCTCAAATCTCCAAACTCAGATACAGTAATCCATAAAGTAAATACAACTCCAGACAATTGAAAAAAAAACTATCTAAACAACCTCTAATGTGTCTCCTCTAGGCTAGCAGGCAATCTCCAAGCTATTTGTAAAATTTATCAACGGGTCCAGTCAGGACAGGAGCGAGTACAGTACATCTCAACAATATCATAACAGGTTAGAAAATATAAACATGCTAGAGAGTAAGATACAGGATCTGAAGAAATAATATGATGAAAAAGTGAGAGACTGTAAGTAAGTAAATAGCTACAATATATAGAGAACTATCAGTGACTAGTGATTCAGAGCATAAGATGGTTATGTAAACGGCACGATGTTGTACACGAGTAATCTACAGAGGTTGTACACGAGTAATCTACTGGATTGATTACATAACCACTTCTACTCCTCCGTCCCAATCAATACACAAGGATCAAGCTAAGTTATGTTATTGCACACGAAGTATAGTCGTACACGAGATCATGTGAATACATGAATATACACGATTTCATACGATTTGTACACGAATGTCACGAATACAAGGAGTACACGATGCTCACGATAAAGTACACGAACACGAATACCCGATGTATCCGCTAAGGGGATAACATCGCACAATATAGTACTAATCCGTGTTACCAACGTGTCAGCATCATGTAAAGTAATCTAAAGCAGGAAATATAATCCTAAATAAGATATGAAATGATCAGAGAATGTACTCGCCTGATATCTGAATGTCCAAGGTAAAGATACTGTCCGAGGAGAGGTGTCTGGCTCCTAATTAGAACAGCACAAGTCACAACATGTCCAGAAGGGTAATATAAAGTACTACAATGCATTCTACATAAATCTAGGTCAAACTAGGCCAAAGTAAACCCTTGGTCAACTCTTGTCAACTACACTAGTCAAACTAGGTCAAACTAGGTCATGTCCTAACCCAGCAAGTCTTACTAGGCCTAACCAAGACTATCCTAGCAAGCACACATCAATACAAGGCTATACAAGCCAACATACACCCAACTCTATATAGCATGCAATTATTCAATACTCAAATAGGCAAGAATTCACATTGGATATACACTAGGTAATCTATTACTTTAAGCTATATATGTCTACACATATATACACATGCATATATTGGTATTCAACATTAGGTCTATAATCATGACATTTCAAATGGTTATATAAACTTATATATTACAACACAATATGCTAACATATATATAATATACATACATAGCTAAGTTAACTATATTCATAAATACTTATTTAAGAGGCTATGTGTGTGTATGTGAACATGGCAAAGGGGCAAGTGAGGGTTAAATGGGCATACATAGTGTATACATATCAAAGAGTGTCAAAGTGTAAGTGAACAAAGTGTCAAGTGTGATAGTGTCAACATAGTGTAAGGGGTACATGAGGTAATATAGGATTTGTGTTAACATAGAACACTACATCTCATTAACTTGTATATTGTATACATAACATCTATTATTACATTACATTCATTCTAGCATTCATTCATCATTCATTTATTCTCTTGCACTACAATATGCACCATACATTAAATAATATGGAACCTACATATTCATTACAAGCCATACTTATACATGCTTACATTAGATAGGATACTTACACCTCATATATCATTTATTTAACCATTTACTCATGCTTGTATTCTCTATTTAGTTACATAATGTATATACATTAACATGGGTTAAAATCAAATAGAACATTATATTACACACAAGGGTGCACAAAATACATATGCCAAATAGTAACTCCTACTAATAATCAATACTGTACCAACTCAGCATGAATTAAAATCTAGGATTAAAGTATGTTATAGATCTATGTGTTAGCTTTCCGAAACTTCAAACGGATCGCGTTTTCGTTTTCGGAAACTCCCGAAATCGCAAAAACACCGAGAACGTATTTGTCTTTCGTACAGCTGACACGCAAATAATTCTCCAGAAAGTTACAGAAAGAATTAGGCCTATTAATACATGTTTTTAGAAAGCTAACTTCAATACGCTTCTTTTAAAAAAACAAAAGATTAAATCGAGCTTTGAGCTAGAAGTTATGATATTTCTAAGTTAGGGCTGAAATTAAAAACGTGGATAAAAATCATGACGGATTTAGATAGTTTGAGCCAAAAGAATACACAATATATATCCTAATTATCCACAACAATAATAGCAATAATAATATGAGAAACCATACTCACAAACTTGATTATATAATCATCATGAACCATTTATTACATATATAAATATAGATACACTCTCATTACAATATATATATATATATATATATATTTATATATGTAACATGAACACATCCACAACACAAAGGACACTCCTATGACCTCCAAATGGACACAAAATGGACACAAATAGAGATACAACCATGGGGGTCATTCCTATGGGTTCAAAATAGACCTATATGTATGAAGAAATAAAAAGGAGAAGAGATTTATACCTCCCGGTAGATCGAATCGAAGAAAAGCCTTCCCGGAGCGACACCGACACGTAGAGATTCCAAAAGGATACGAACGAGCTCCGAATCCTCTCAAACTTGGGTAGCTTCCTCCTTGGCTAGAATGGAGAAGGAAAGAAGAAGATTTGGTGGTGAAATAGAAGGATTTGGTGGAGAAATTGCTAGGGATTGCTCTCTAGGAATTTGGGGAAGAACAAGAGAGAGAAAAATAGATGGATAATGACAAATGGGAGGCTCAACCCTATCCTTATTGTGGCTGGCCATAAAGGTGGTTTTGTCCTATTAGAAAAAGTCCAAAAGCCCCTACTAACCTATTCTATGAGTATTAGGAAAGGGCTAATTGGTTAGGGCTAAATTAGTCATTCTAAAGTCTCTAATCACACTAACCTTATCCATAATAATTAGTCTAACCTCTAACTAAAATATTTCTATCAAGTGGACTAAAATTAATATCATGTGGTCCATGCCTAACTAGTGTGTGGGTTCCACTAGAGTCAAACTACCCCCGGGTCCCCGTTTCAAGTCGGATTGAGTTAAAATTCGAACCCGACTCAAATAATCCCAAAACAATATCATAAATAATAAAATAATATCAAAATAATTCAAAGAGATCAAATGCAAAAATATCCTTAGGCCAAAAATGATATTAAAATATCATAATCACATGGTTAGGCTCTAGGTCAAACAGTCTCTAGGGTTTCACTAGCAAAACGTCAAAACCACAAGTCATTGATTTAAATACTGTTAAAATGATTTAAAATCACCAAAAATTATATCATGAATTAAATATCATTATTAAAATAATTATAAACACAATTTTCAAAATTACCCTCATTTGGGAAACTGGGTGCTACACAGTACATTTTTTTTGGACATTTAGATAGCAGGCGAGTACATTCTCTGATAGTTCTCTCATTTACTTGTCAATTACTGTACTTCAGTTCTAGTTAGCTGTATGTGATTCTCTGTTACAAATATGTATTTTTATTTCTGAATCCATGTATACGACACACATACTTACTCGTCTTACCTCTATTATTCGAATCACCATACGAATTACTATTCGAACAACATATTCGTATCTTCATATGCAGGTTGTACTTTTATTCGATTGATGTGTCGAATTTTGGATTCATTTGTATTAGATGTGCGGGGAAATACTTGATTAGACATGTGAACATTTCCACTATTCGAACCACCCCCTGTGAATGAAATTCGAACGATAGCCATCTCTCACCTGATCAGTGCGTGATGTGCTGGATTTACCCATAGCCGTTTACATGTCTATCTAAGTATTTTAAAACACACTTGGAGAAATCATTCGAATCATTGTTAGATCATCATGTGAATCACTATTCGTATCACCTTATTCGTATCACCTTATTCGATTTACCTTATTAGAATAATGATTAGAATCACATTCGACTCTTCTTGTATTAGACTAAAATTGGGATTACACTCGACTTATATTGTACTGTCTGAACTCATCATGTTACTCTAGTTCAGCTAGATCTTATTTTACAGTCTTCATTGCTATGCTTCTCCTCTTGTTTAGTTACCTTACTTTCATTGTACCTTAACTGCTTCTCTACATCACTACCTGTATAAAATTGCCATATTCATCAATATAACTGTCTATAACTGCTTTATAGTTCTCTGTCATTTACTTAGGATTTCTTGATGAATTGTACTCGTTCCCGTCCTGACTGGACCTGTTGATAAATTTTACAGATAGCTTGGAGGTTGCCTGCTAGCCTAGAGGAGACACAGTAGAGGTTGTATAGAGTTATTTTAGTTGTCTTGAGTTATATTTACTTTATGGATTACTGTATTTGAATTTTGAGATGTTTACTGGGTTTGTGTATCTTAGACACTTAGACTTCTATCTGCGGTATCTCTTTATGGATTTCATATTTTATCTATCTCTTATCATGCTCTACCTTAGATGTGATTGAGACTGTATTTGCTATGTCACCTCCATTCGGAGTGTATATACTGTACAGGTATCTTTATATTATTATATGTTTGACCTAGGACAGCGTTCTACCGCCGACACTGCGGCGTAGGCTGGACGTACCCACTTCTCGTGCCCTTACTCTAGGGTGCGGATCGTGACACACCGTAAATCAACCTGTGGCCAGGGGAGGCTTCGAAAGAGCCTCCAAAGACCAAGAAAGACCACAATCGAAACCGCGGCTAAAGGAGCAGCTTTCAACACAACCAGAATGGGAAACACCCACTCTGACAGAAGAAAGAGCCCCCAAAGCCGCAGCACCGTAATTCCGATCTGCGGCTCTTCCAGCATAACGGAGACTAGGCTCGAGCATCCCGATCTTTGGATGCAACAGGCACCTTCTGCCTGCCTCAGAAGCCCTCGACTCTGACTTTTAGATGTAACAGTCACCTTCAAGTGCATCAATGAAGACATTGTGTCGCATCTTCACCCTCGGGAGCATCTCCTCAACAGAATGTGCTTGAGTAAACAAGTTTATTTCGGGAGGACGTGAGAGAACGAGAAGCAAACCCTCGCCATGCCACTATTTATAGGCCGGGCAAATCAAACCCATACGCCAAGTGGTTGGCTCTCTGAATTCCGTGCGATGAATTTGCATTAAATGGATGATCCTGACACTTCGAATTCAGCCAAGTCAAAAAACGGCTATTTAAAGCACTCGAAGAACGTAACAGTCGCACCAAAAGGCGTGTCAAGCGAAGCGGATGTGCCGGCCAGATCGTGCATCACACAGACGCGCCCCTCAGCACCAAGCGCTTCATAAGCATGTGCCACCATACGGCCCCATGTGCCTAGTAGAATATCGATCGATGCACCCACTCAACAACCCATCACCTGTCAAAAAACATTAAATACTGAAGTCTGACAGAGTTGGCAGTACGTCCCCCGAAGACTGCAGTTGACAGCTTTTTCAAAAAATAAAGCATCGTCGACGTCAGCATCATCATTACTTCCCTCCGACGGTTACAACCACGTGGCCGCCCAACCATCTCGTATGTGCCTCAAAAGCCATACGCCTTAGACTTTTCTCTGATCCCTAAAGACAGAAGTAAAGTCACTACAGAAGCCTCGCATGCACCTCAAAAGCCGTGCGCCCCGAATGGTTCATAACTCCCAAAGGTTACGAGCGAAAGTTTCCTCACGCGCCCAATCCCAGGCGTATCCTACCAGATCATTCTCTACTAAATCCGAGATCTCCGAGCCATGGGCCTACGACACGTGTCCTTTGACTCGATTCACCCAAGATCTCAGCAACAGAAAGATTCTTCCCCCTGCTACGTACCAGCCCACAACAGCAACATAAAGAATTCAACTCCTCAATAAGGGCACCTCGTCCACGTGCCTCCATTAGAAATCACCACGTGGCGTCCCCGTATCCAGGCGCATCCTACATATGCGCGCATGAACAGCCAGCCTGCAGACTATAAATAGAAGGATCATTTCCTTCTTCCACAGACGAACATACATAGACAGACAGAGACATCGCACAACCACCGAGGCAGATACAGACACTCAACATCTTCTTCCTCTCCACAAGTTCCAGCACCCAGAGCAACTCAGACCTTCAGAGAACCGATAACCGTCATCAGATCGTCAACAGAATCAACGTATTACCACTCGCTCCATGGGCACAAGGGACCCAGATTAAACAAAAGTGTACTCCTAGGACTACGTCTAAGTCCTACATTGTAACACTGTTCTATTTGTATTAAAATTACATCAAAAGATTTCAATGACAAACAATTAGCAACGAATTCTTTCTGTCGGAAAATGTTGTGACAGCTTTGCGACAGATTAGAAAAAGAGTTTTGTGAGCCCACAATTACAAATTTTCTAAAAGGTTACCGACGAAAATCGTTACCGATGGATATTTCCATCAATAGTTCATCGGTGAGCTGCAGAAATTCGTCGGTAACTGGCTAGGACGTTGGTGAGCTTCAGCTATCCGTTGGTAGTGTATCGCTGGACTAGTCATTATTTCCAGAACAAATGGTTCCTGCTATGCTTAAACATTCATATATATATATATATATATATATATATATATATATATATATATATATATATATATTATATATATATATATATATATATATATATATATATATATATATTCAGTAGACAAAAACACAAGTATATAATATTGAATGAAATAGACTATTTATTCAATAAACTAAAACACAAATATATAACAATGAATGAAATAGACTCAAACACAAACATTTATACAAACAACTATTTTCTCAAACTATGGAGTAATGACAAACTTCTCTAATATAGTACATTTATAGAAATCCCTCAAATGATACATCTACTCCATAAAGTCATACAAACTGATCTAGTACAACAAAAGCTCATACAAAATTCTCGTAGATATCAAATCGCTGGTAGACGAGGTGGCGGAGGCAGAGGCGGCTGTCCACACGCATATACCTGCACCATCACCAAACTGATGACCCACTATAGGTCATGGACAGGAACACCGCCTAGAACATTCGTCGGCATGACAGGAGGCATTGTGGTCATAGGAGGAGCTAGCACGGTAGGCGCTATGGTCGAAGGAAGAGTCGGTACAGGAGGCGCTGAGATCGAAGCAGGAGCTGGTGCAGTGGTAGCAGGAATCAGACCACAAGTGTCTAGAACGTGGGTTACCTTGTCCATCTGACCCTATAGGGCTACCAATATCTGTGTACTCTGTTACAAATTATAAGTTGCAGTAGTAACACCGGATTGTATACCTACAGATGAAGGCAGAGGTGGAGATAGAGGAGGAGCTCTGGAGTAAACGGACGACTGGGATGCCAATAATTTTGTACCATACATACTGCCACCTTTTCCTCTACCGACAGCTTGTATCCAGAAGTCGTACCTCACAGCCGGTATAATAACCCGCTCTGCATGGTTCATTACGATAAGTCATTGACTCAAAAAGTTGTGTTTACTCGAAGAATGTATCGATGTGAATCGATACAAGAGTTACGTTGTCCCAAGGATGCATCGAGTCGGATCGATACATAGCATTAAGTTGGCTCGAAAGAAAGCATTTAATTGGTTCGAAGATTCTAAGAAATCAAATTTATGTAAAGCATAAGTTTGATTCGATTGAATATTATTTTTTGTTGATTTCGTGTGTAGACTATACGTTTATAATGAAATATAAGAGATCAACATTTTGTCTTGTTTGCAACGGCGTCCGACAAACCAAATCTTTGCCTTGCATCGGACTGAAGCATATGCACGGTAGGCTAAATCGGTCGGGTGATTCAACTAAGCACGAAGTATTCGAATGGCTAAGACAAAAGAGATGGTCATGCAATAAAGTTATAAAATCGTGCCGCATAGGCTCGAGAAAACGATAAGGTGTATCGGCTAAGGTAGGTCATTGACTCTTTTTTTCTACTCCATCATGCCTAAGTAAAATGTACCGTGTACGCTAAGTTAACCTATCGATTCCACGGGTGTGGCTCGATCAAGAGATAAACATAGTCCGTGTCAAACACTAGATAGAATAATTGAAATAAACCTGCATCAAATATACGAATCGCCGATGAACATCAAAATATCGCAATGGCAAATGTCTCGGTGCACAAGCCATAAGAACATGAAATAACTATATCGACAAGTGCCTTAGTACTCGAGTCATTTCGTGCCCCTGCGTACTAGTTAGAAGGCTAGCATATTGAAAGGCTATGGAGGCGAGTACCCTGGTGCACAAGCCATGAACAATGAACACTAAGACATAGAACATGAAAATACGGCATCGAGGCGTGCATCGAATGCATGAATCGAAGGATATCGAATAACTATTGAATATGGCATGCTACCTCAAATGTTCTTGGCACTTAGGGCATTCGTTGATGAACATTGAGTTGGAATATTGTTCCAATGGAAATAGAGATGGATGAATTGGAAGTTGAGATGATGTGTTAGTCGAGTCTCGGACTCAGACTATGTTTGGTTGTATGAGTTTGACAAATTGCACGATCATGGACAACTTGTGCACACAGTATGTGTCACGACCGACACCCGCTTTTTGGGATACGAGTGCATGCGCAAGTCCAACCTATGCCGCAGTGTTGGCGGTAGTATTGCTCATTCACAACAACTAAATCAAATTTACAACATTTTACAAGTTTTATATTTAATCAAAATACAAAATCTAATACGACAAATTTTAAACTATCTAACTAGTCTCTAGGTTTTGGCCTTCAAGTACACATGTATCTCCCCAATGCTAAGAGTAGTCACGACTAACCTGAAAAATTGGTTTCTAGCCAGGAATGGATTGAGTACATTCTAACAGCGGACAAAACCTATAAAGCAATAAATAGTAATAAAATACACAATGGATGGATAAGCGAAGAATCATGGTATAAAATATTTGAGTAAAAGCAGAAGAGCATGGTAATAAAAACAAAGAAGTAATATGAACAATAATAAACAACGAAAAGGAAAACAGTAGTAAATAGCAAGGCTGCATCTAACTAGTGAGTTGAAATACCACTTTCGACATGTGAACGGCTAAGAAATAAATTTAGCCAACCGCACGTGTTGTGTGCAGCTGTTATTCTCCACGAAAAATAATTGGGATGGAAATGGTAGTTCACACGTCTACTGAGATATTTTCCCGCCCAACTAGTACTCATGGATTCGAATAAGTCATGAACATAGTAATACATTAGCATAAAAAATAATATGTAAAGAATCCATAAACTACTACATCGTGTAACCATCGTGTCAGGAATCTAACAGACAATCAACGAAAAACAATACTAAAAACATGAATCATAGAAGTTAAAAATTTGAAATTTATCAGAAATGTACATGCCTGGGGTCCCTTGCTGATGAAACCGATGATCCAGTTGGGTCTAGGATGGTCTGATTAGTCTATGGTCGATTTGAGGTAGTCAAAATCATAAGAATTAGAATCGTACGACTAGTTATGATCAATATATAAATCAAAGAGAATTTTATATAAATAAAAAACTAGTTCAGAAAATGTTTATTATATTTAGTAACTATATATTTTACGAGTGAAAATAGTTTAGATAAATATTTGGAAGCCAAGTGAAATCATCACTACAACAAAATTATAACTTAGTTTGATAGGAAACATTACAATATTTTTGTTTGGTCAAAACTATCTTTGAAAAATATCTAAAAATACTATAATTATATATATTTAGTCAAAACCCCTATTTAGTCAAAACCCCTAGTAAAATCATTAGTAATAATAGCAATCCTACATAATGTATACAGACGCACACAAATATGTTTACTACAAAATAAGATGATAAGAAAATCATAATAATAACTAATCTTATATAATTTAGAAAGATTGAATATTTATATAAATATTTAATAATTATTATACTAATAAAACTAATGATAATATACACTATATAATAATAATACGCAAATACATATATAGGCTGATATTTATATATATTAATAATAGAGATATGAATAACAATAATACTAATAGCATATTTAATAAATACAAGTATATATATATATATATAAATATATATATATATAAATATATATATATATATATATATATATATATATATATATATATATATATATATATATATATATATATATATATATCAAAAATGAAAAAAAATATATATATATATCAAATATAATATGTAGTATAATATTACCTAATACAAATTAGTGACTCTCTCCCTCTTCTAAACTATGGGCCATGGACTATTGGGTTTACAAGCTGGCCCAGCTAACTTATTTCCCCTCCATGATTCACCAATTTGAAGAGAGAGCAGATGTTAGGGAGAGTGCGACTTACCAAGGAAGCTCGTCATGCACGGAGGTATCGGAGGCTACACGGAGGCGTGGCTCGATGGCACGACATGGGGAACGGCCTGTTCGTATCGAATAAGGAGGTCGACAGTCAGTCAACTAAGGCTGAAGGTGGTGTCTTTGGCACGGAGAGAATTATAGTCGTCGCTCGAAGAAGCAGCGTCATGTGGAGATCGGGCGACGATAGATCTGAAGGGAACGTGGTGACACTCGGTGACCGAAGAGGCGGCTGCGGATGGCTCTTAATCGACGGCCAGATCTGATCAGGTCGAAGTGAGGTTTGTGGCGACGCTCTATGGACAGGTAAGTAAAGCAGTATTTTTGGATGGTGGACAAGGTTTTAGACAGTGGTGGTGGTGTTTGGTTCATGGTGATCGTGGCTTGATTCTCGGGTGAGAGGTGGTTGGACAGGGTTTTGGCGAGGAAAGAATAGGTTTGGGGCGCTGATGGAGCATAGCGTGGTGAAGGTGGTCGGGAGCTCGATGTGTGTCACTCCCATTTTTCGTTATACATATTTTCAGCATACGTATACAAATTTCTGACATTTGTCAGGTGACCCGTGCTTTGACTTGTCTTGCTTAGCCTTGTCGTGGTTTAACCTTGACTTGGTTTATTTTTGGTTTGGTTCACTTTGTCTTTGGCTTGACTTGGGTTGGTTTGGTTGGATTGGGATGAGAAGGGTTGGTATATAAACCAACTTCTCTCTCTCTCTCTTTCTTCCATTATTATCATTTACTTCTCCACCTTCTTCTTCTACTTTAATTACTCCTCCCAGCAACCCAAGGCAAGTACAACTTTCTTCATGGAGAATATGATGGATCTCCATTTTGTTTGTTCTATTTTCTTCCTCTCATGATTCTAAGCATCTTTAGCACTTGAAGTTTTTGGTTTTGATGGTTACATTTTGATTGATCTAAGTTTTGGGCCCAATTGTGTCTAATACATTCAGAGTCTGTACAAGTCATATTGGACTTGATTCATAGCTCTGGGTCCTGTTTCTGGACTTCGGTTCAATTTTGAATACATGGACAAAATAGTAAATAATTAATTAATTATTTTTCAGAAACTTTTGCTTGCTATTTTTGAATTTTTATATATATTTTAATTGCTGTAAAAATCTAGAAAAATTGTATTTAAATACTATGTTAATTTAGCTAATTTACTATAATTTTTCTAGTATTTAATAAGTATTCTTGGTATTTTATAAAAATAGAAAAACAGAACTCATTTTCACGATACATATATTTTCTAATTTTTAATAAATATTTATGAAGGTTTATAAATTCCAGACAAATTAGTATAAATTTTTATAATTAACAAGGATCAGTTTAGTACTTTATTTTATGTAAAATTGAGCTTTTTGTCTATCTCAAAAATTATTGGAACAATGTACAGTTTGATTTATTTATTGAATAATTACGACTTTCAATGTTTTGTGTTGTTTTGAGTTATAGACGTATTGGACCTCACCCCGCACTAGTGTAAAGACCCTAGAAAGTTAGTTTGGGTATTATGTCATCCCACATTGGTCTCCTATGCTAAAGTCACCATTTGGCTAGGTGTCCAGTCAGAAAGTCGTATAACACCACTAGTGTCTTAGTGTTTAACTTAGTGTAAAAACTAAGTTTATGTGTTATTTCTACAGTGACGAGTCACCAGGCTTCTATAGGATTTCTATCGCTGCTTTGCTTTGCTAAAGGCAAGTACTTCTACAAACTTTACATACTGTTACATCAATGAACTGTGATCCAACCATGTTAAATGCTGATCTTTGGGGTAGCAAGTTAAATATTCACATGTTGTATTATTTTAAGTTCCTACCATGTTTAGAACAGTTTTATATCTCTCACATGATTAGAATCTGGGTTATGGGAAAACTGATAGTTGAGTACGTGATCATGCCCCCTCTACAGTACCGAGCAAAGTTTTATTTTATATGTTACTGCGCCGTAGGCCTTACTCTCAAAGCTGTATTTGTGCTTATGTACATCTATCGCCTTTACACTTGTACGATAGTACATTTTATTATATGCCCCTGCACATTGTATACCCATTGACGATCACGTACCTGCTACAGTTTTAAACATTACATATGCATCTATCTCTATGACATATGTGTCCTTGCTATGATAGATTATGATGTGCCATGATTACAGTTTATTACATTCATGTTCATTTCATGTTTCGTATATTTAGTTTGCTAGAATCAGTACTTGCTCCCGTCCTGACAGGATAACGTTATAGGTATACTTACTGAGGAGGAGTTGCTCTGTGATTCATATTATGGAGTTACTGTCGAGGACCAGGCTTTATATTACGAGGATGTACCTGCGGGAAAACTCGTATAGTTGTCTATTTACTTTGGACTTTTGAGAGTTGTCATGTATTAGACTATGTATTTTGTGACAGGACCTGTATCCAGCTTTACATTTCGTACTTGTACTTGGGACTTTCTTATATACGAGATGTCTTTTGTGTTTGGGACATTTCTGACTCTTTATTACTTATAGAACTGTTAGCACATTTTAGTTTTACCTTGTTATCTTTAGAACAGCTTACTACGCTTTATCTCAAACGTAGGTTGGACATGATTCGGCCCGACCCAACAATTTGGGTAGCGGATCGTAACATATTTTTAGTGGTGGCCCATGCAGGTCAAGACTAAATTGTTTGGTTACGTTATTGTACCGAGCATGCCTACAATTAGGAACTTAAGGTAATTAGACAACACTAGGAATGACGCTTAGAACACCTAGAGGAATACTAGTACTGCGGCATAGGAAACGTATCACATGTTCGTTGTTACAAATTGGATTTTTTTTGTTATTTATGATTGTTTACTTTAAAGAGTCCTTATAAGTCCTTTTATTTATATTAGATGGTGCTCACCCGCTCATCCCAGTATGTCACTCCTGAGAATGGCACACTCCCTATCCAGTCGGTTGACCAGTTGACCGATGTACCTCCATCTACTATACTTCCCCACTCTACAAATCCACCAACCCAGATGCCTCCACCACCTTCCACATCACAGTCCCAGCAGGACCCGATACTCCCACCACCACCTATTACTATACCTGCCCAGGCTTCCGTCACACTCGACGGGAACCAACTGCTCACTCTGATCCAGGGGTTCCTAACGACCCATCAGGGGCAAACCATCCTACTCCGCTAGAGCATGGAGCATTCTGAGGAATGTACCGTGGTCCCACCACCTGTAGAGCCACGACAGAGAGCGGAGACAATCAAGGACTTCATGGGTCTGAACCCCAAAGTGTTCTTAGGGACTGAGGGTATAGTAGTAGCAGATGACTGGCTAGACTCAGTAGAGAGGAAGCTCCTTGGAGCTAGGTTGCCGAATGACCTCCAGGTCGAGGCAACGGGATTTCTGCTGATAGATTTGGCAGGAGTTTGGTTTCGGAATGAGCCGCAATTTGCGAGAGGGAAGGCCACTTGGGATCAGTTCAAGTCCTAGTTCAAGAAGAAATTCTTATCGACCACCGCTAGGGTAGCCATGGGGCTACGATTCCAGAACATCCAGTAGGGGAACTGTTCTGTTGACGAGTATGCAGCAGAGTTTAGTCGCCTGAGCCGTTTTGCTCCTAGTCTAGTTGCAGACCCAGAGGAGATGACGCGTAGGTTTTGTTGGCCCATTGGTCATATGGTCAACCTGATTTTAATAATTGATCAAACTCTGTCTGGATATACGAAGCTAGTCGGGACATCTCGGATTCTTGGACATGATCAAGATTGGCTATCCACTCCATTCAAGACCGAAGATCTGTTTGCCTACTCGAGTCTGTAATTCCTTATGCAATGTATTTTTCATTTTATTTGAGTCTAGGAATATGTTGTACACCGAGTCGTACTGGCAAATAGGCTATCCCTAAATGAGTTCAAAATATTTTTAAAATGACCTCTCAAAAAAGGTTTTCAAAAAGGTTTTCAAAAATCACCAAAAGCTTTTTCAAAAACCCTAACTAAACCCTGACTTAACCCTGACAGAACTCGGACCGAGTTCGGCCAGAGTTCGGCCAGAGTTCGATTGGTGGTCGTTGTGATTTTGAATCTTTGGAACTTGGTCCTCCTGCAGTTGCAGATTTGACCGAGATTTGCTCAAAGAGTTCTGCCCGAATTCTGCCCGAATTCTGACAGAAGTCTGCCTTTGGAACTCCTATAAATAGAGAAGAATTTCAATCATTTCAATTCACTCATTCACTTTCAATCTTCTCTCTATCTAAAGCTTTCAATCTTCCAAAGAGTTTTTTAGAGCTTTCAATTTCAGATCCCAAGCCAGTTACAATCCTCTAGTCAATTTGCCAGTACGGTACGGTCTAGAAGTTTCTGAGAGATTGTAATCAGAAGGCTTGATTGAAGAATACCTCTTCACATTTGAAGTTGGACGAGTTCTTCGTATCAAAGCTCGCATTGTAGAAGTTGCAAGGACTTCGTAAGAAAACTTGCGGTTTTTCCAATAGTGGATTCAACTGGTAGCAAGAGTTCTACTGACTGGATTAGTCCTCAACAGAGGGATACCAGTATACATCGCTATCTTTGTGTTTGCTTTCTTAACTTTGCCTTTACATTATTTTAGTTATGATTAATATTCTGTGATTGTGCTGCTAACATTTTTAATTAGCATTTTTTCGCTGCCAACTCTATTCACCCCCCCTCTAGAGTATTACGCTTTACTATTTCGTTCCTACAATTGGTATCAGAGCGGGTGTTACATGTAAAGCAAAGGTAACAGTGCAATTATTTATTCATTTTAATTAACTGTTATATAGATCACAGCACAACACATGGCAACTGTGAAATTCACAAGTGAAGGCCAGGCCACAAACAGACCCCCACTGTTTGATGGTACGAATTATACATATTTGAAAACACGGATGAGTTTCTTCTTGAAATCTCTTGACTTTGATTTATGGTCCATTGTTCTTGATGGCTATCAGAAGCCACCTCCTATAAATGTTGATGGAGTTTTAGTTGAAAAACCCCATAGCAGATATACAGAGGAAGAAAAGAAAAGGGCCAGTCTTGACGCACGTGCCATTAATGCTCTTTTTTGTGCTTTAGACAGAACTGAATTTAACAGGGTGTCTATCTGCACAACGGCTAATGAAGTATGGAAGCTACTCGAAGTCACACATGAAGGCACGACTCAAGTCAAGGAATCTAAAGTCAGCAGACTTACTCACGAGTACGAGGCGTTCAAAATGAAGCCCAACAAAACAGTTACACAAATGTTCGAGAGGTTCTTGGATATTGTAAATCCTTTGTCCTCCCTAGGCAAAGATTACAGTAACCATGAAAAGATTCGCAAACTCCTGCGAGCTCTCACCAAGAACTGGATTCCAAAGGCTACTGCAATCATTGAAGGGAACGACCTCACAACGATGTCCCTAGAAGTACTCATGGGTAAGCTACTCACTCATGAACTGGAGCTACAAGATTTTGAAGAGCCTGCACCAAAGGAGAAGACTATCGCCCTCAAGGCTCAGCACAGAAAAGCTGCTGAAGATGACTCAGACAGCAGTGGATCTGACGCAGAAGATCAAGCACTCCTAGCAAGAAAGTTCAAAAGATTCATGAGACATGAGAAGAGAGTCAAAGAAAATAACAGCAACAACTGGTACCAAGAAGATGCTGTTTGCTATAGTTGTAAGAAGAAGGGACACATGAAGAAGGATTGTCCCACAAACTCATCATCAAGCAAGAAGAGCAACAGGTATGAAAAAGGGAACCTGAAGAGATCAACATCACGGAAGTATGCCAACACCAGCATATGGCATGAAAGTGAAGCCAGCGACTCAGAAGATGAACAATCAGAAGACGCTGCAAACATTTTATGGCATCCGATCAGGTACCTACTGAACATGTAGTTGATACTTATGATGACTTCACCTTTGAGCAATTAGGAGATGCCTTCAGTGACCTGATGACTGATTACAGGAAACTGCGTAGTAAGTATCAGACCTCTAAGAAGGTACTCAAAGAGTACAAAGGTGAAATAGGTAGACTTACCGACCTACTAGCTGAGGTTAGAAATAATGTTAGTGAGTCTGGTGAGCTTTCTTCAATAAAGCTCTTATTACACGAAACTACCAAGTCATCTGAAGAGAAAGACAAAATTATTGACCAACTCAAGGAAGAACTTTCTATAGAGAAGAAAAGTCTTCAATGTGCACAAATCAGAATAGAATCACTTACTTCTGATTATACTAAGTTGTATGACACTTCCAAAAGATTAGAAATTAGGTTAGGAAAACAGCCTGAGCCTGCTGCTTCCTTCCCTAACACGTGTCACTTACCGAAAAATCGGAACATTCCCAAGCCAAACACTGTCAGACCTAACCCTATAAAACCTTTACCCCAAAAGGTTAAGCCCAAACAAGATTATAGGTATGCTTTCTTCTATACTAGAAAACCCAAACCTACCAACCATGCACACCACTCAGCTTTCAACACTCGACATGCACAATGTCATTATTGTGGCCTCATTGGTCATATATCATCTGCATGTAGAATGAGAAAGCTTGTTGATTTAAATGTTTATGCTTGGATACCTAAAGCTAACAATTCAGGACCCTACAAGAAATGGGTACCAAAGGTTTCATCTGCAAATTGTTTTGTAGGTGGAACACCCTTCACATGCTAGAAGTAAATGGATCCTCGACAGCGGTTGCTCACGGCATATGACCGGTGACGCTACCCTATTTGTAACACTGTCGAAGAAAAAGAAGGAAGGCTATGTCTCCTTCGGTAATAATTTGAAAGGGTATATTATTGGTATCGGTGATGTTGGTAAGTCTCTCTATCCTGTGTTTAAGGATGTCTGTCTGGTTACCGAGATTGAAACATAACCTACTCAGCTTAAGTCACCTAGCTGATCATGGTTATGGAATAAACTTTGGCAAAGACAAATGTACTATAGTTGATAGCTCAACTGGTAGTACTATCTTTGAAGGTATCAGGGAAGACAATATATATGTTTTCTATTTGTTAGAAGAAACTAACATTTTAGGTAGATGCTTAATGGCCAAGAGTGATAAGAGTCATCTATGACATATGAGACTCGGTCACGCTAATATGGATACAATATCAAGATTATCCACAAAGAAGTTAGTACGCGATTTACCGGACATTACATTCAAGAAGGATTCGGTATGCAGCCAATGTGAAAGGAACAAAGCTACCAGATCCACATTCAAATCAGTAAATGCAGTATGTACTACTAGACCTCTATAATTGCTTCATATGGACTTATTTGGTCCTAGCAGAGTTGCTAGCCTCGGAGGTAAACTTTATGCTTTTGTAATTGTAGATGATTTCTCTAGATACACGTGGGTATATTTTTTGACACGCAAGAATGATGCATTATTTGAATTTGTCGCCTTTTGCAAGAAAGTTCAGAATAAAAAAGGTTACATGATCACTCGCATTAGAAGCGATCATGGTGGCGAATTTAAGAATGTTGATTTTGAGAAATTTTGTGACACACAAGGTTTTATACACGAGTTCTCCTGCCCTAGGACTCCACAACAAAATGGAGTTGTGGAACGTAAAAACAGAACTCTAACCGAAATGGCCAGAGTGATGTTTAACCAGTTTAGTCTATCCAAATATTTCTGGGCTGAAGCTGTCAACACAGCTTGCTTTATTCTCAATAGAGTTCTAATTCGACCCAAATCGAAGAAGACTCCATTTGAGTTATGGTTTGATAGAATTCCCTCAGTTTCTTACTTTAGAATTTTTGGTTGTAAATGTTTTATTCTTAATACAAAAGACAATTTGGGAAAATTTGATGAAAAGGCTGATGAAGGTATATTTTTAGGTTATGCGGCCAAGAGTAAAGGATACAGAGTCTTCAACAAACGTACCATGATCATTTAAGAGTCAATCAATGTCACTTTTGATGAATTGAATCAAATGACTATTGATGACAATGACGAAGATACATCTGTACCAAGCTCAACTCCAGCTGATTCTCAACCAAGCTCTGCACTAGCTGAACCTCCTAGAGAAGATCCAGGAACTAGCTACCTTCAGAATCTACCGAAAATGTTGAAATTTACAGCTGATCATCCAAAGGATTTGGTAATTGGTGATATTACCAAGGGAGTAAGTACTCGTACATCCTGTAGAGATATTGTTTCTAGTGTTGCATTTATTTTACAGCTAGAACCCAAAACTATTGATGAAGCATGTAGTGATAGTTTTTGGATAGATGCTATGCAAGAGGAATTAAACCAATTTGAACGGAATCAAGTTTGGGAACTTGTTCCCAGGCCTATTGATCATCCGGTCATTGGCACCCGTTGGGTATTCCGAAACAAACTGAATGAGAATGGTTTAGTGACTCGTAATAAGGCTTGTGTACATATCGAGATTCGACATCACTTTCTTAGAGATCATCATCAAAATGGAGATATAAACCTTGTGTACATAGATACTGAAAATCAACTAGCTGACATCTTCACTAAACCTCTAGCGGAAGATCGTTTCAATTATTTACGTCGAGAATTAGGAATTTTGGACGTCAATAATATTAATTGATTTTGTTTTATGATTATATATTATTATGCAAAAACTGTGTTAGAGACAAGCCAATAAAGAGTCTGTCTGTCACCACAACTACGGTTGAAGCGAAGCGGTACTTAAGAGTTCCCCGGTGAACCTCCGCCAGCTGGGACAGTACTCCTACAGCTAATCTGAGACTGTCGCTGTGTAACGACATTTAATTCATAAAATAATATTAATTATGTTAATTGAAGGCTAAAATAACTAATCTTTGAATTAAATATTTGAAATGAGATAATGAAAAAGAATGGCAAAATCAACTTTATAGAACCCTAGGCGAATTCGGCCAGAGCTCTGACCGAATTCGGCCCGAGTTCGGTTGAGGGTGTCTGGTTATATATACAGAACCCGAGCAGCCCTTCTTCTTCATTGCTTCCAAAATATTTCAAACAGCAGCAGCAGCCAACCCGAGCATCAAAACCCTAGTTCTTCACCACCCTATTCCATCCAATCCAAGTGGTGAAATCTCTCCAAAATTTGGAATCGTGCGGAGATCGTCGTTCTCTACGATATATCTTGATTTCGTGAGGTATAACTCCATCTCTCTTCACCTTTCAATTAGTGCATTTTTATTCCAATTTGCACATATGGCACCTAAATTCAATCCATCTAAGAGGAAGAAGACGACCCCTAGTGAGGAAGGGTCATCTTCGCATCCACATACGGATTCACTCTTTTCGCCGGTCCAAACGAGCGATGGTACGTTTGACGGGTTTTTCTTTCAAACCCTCGACCAAGCCCTACTGTGGTATGGTGATTTTTCTATGCGATCCATATGTACAGGCGCTCCAGTCAAATGGACTGTATTTCCTGATCATCGTCATTTGTTTAAGGCATTAGGGTTACACTTATTTGTTAAAATATGCTTCCCTATAGCAACTAATGCCATTAGATTATTTTATTGCAATCTCATATTAGACACTTTCGATGTGAGCACACGTGTTGGAGGTATTGATATCAATTTCAATGATAGCCTCTTAGCGGAGATCCTTGGTATCCCTAACGAAGGTGAACCGCTAGTCGATATCACTGATTTTGATTTCCCCGAAGGCACGACACTCGCAAGTTTCAAAGCGGAACTCTGTGCACCTGATAGAGTATGCTCTGGAAAGTTCAAGGCTAATAACCTGAACTTGTTTAACTATGAATTGTATCGCATCATCTATTCCACTATTCTTCCAAAATCCAATTCAAAGGATGATGTGACTTCTCTTGAGCTGTCCGCCATGTACCACATTCTTAAGGGGATTCCATTTTCTGCCCCTAAGACCATGATTCAGATGATGGGTCGTTGTCGTGCAAGAGATAGAAATCTCTCTTACGCAATGATTCTTTCACGCATCTTTCAGTGCTTCCATATCGATCTGTCGACTTGTACTCAGGACCCTGAGCCCAAGTTTCTTCAGTTATCTCGTCGTAGCATGACTGCTACAGCTCCACCTAATGCTCCTCCTACTGTACCTCCTCCACCACCTCATCAGTATGCCATGACATTTGAGGGCATACATCAGCATTTATCTGCTTTGTACGTCTCGATGACGGACATGGCTCACGAGCGTGAGTTCCGCGACGTCACCCGTTATCAGGCGATGGCAAACTTCTTGGCTGAACTTCGTTTCGCTCAGACTAGTCATTCAGCCGGTTCCATCCCTCGAGATCCAGCTTTTTTGGGTTACCGCTGTGAGGATGAGGCTGTCCATGCCTACTTCCAGCCAGGTAACGCCTATGATTGGTATCGTGCACCTCGTGACTACGTTGGTGAGTTCTATGCTGGCGCCCCTACTCATCCTTCTGGCGCTGGTACTTCTGGTGCTGGTCCTTCAGGACATGCTGGTCGAGCTGATGTTGGTGATGACGAGGATAGTGATGAGGAGATGTGATTTGATTTTTTAGTGACATTTTATTGTACACTTGAAAATGCTCCAACATTCCAAGTTTTTATCAGTATTTCTTTTATCAGTACTTTCTAGTTATTATCAGCACTTTGTATTTTGCTTCAGTACTATTATCATTCATGGACATGTTTATGGTGTTTCAGTTATGGCATTTCAGTTTATTTCAGCACTTTGTTTTAATTATTAGCACTATCTCTTTATACTGCTTTTTCATTACAAACTGTCTGTCACGACCCGCACCCACTGTGAGGGTACGAGAACGTAACAACGCCCAGCCTACGCCGCGGTGTCGGCAGTAGAACGTTGTCCTAGGTCAATCATCTAACAATATAAAGGTACCTGTACAGTATATACACTCCGAATGGAGGTGACATAGCAATATACAGTCTCAATCACATCTAAATGCAGAAAGATAAGATAGGAAGATAGATAGATAAAACTGGAATGGAAGAATATACATCACAGCAAGAGAGTCTAAGTGCCTAAAATAACATCCCAACAACCATCCAGAATACAAGTCCCACTACTGAATATGAAATAATATATACAATCAGATCTCAAGACAGAATAGTAAACCTAGACTAAGGAGCCTCAGTCTCTAAGCTAGTGGATCAGGCTGGAAATCTGGGTCACACATGGCATCTACAGCTGCCCCATAGTAGGTATTTATGCAGGCCTCCTCCTCATCCTCTGTAAAAATTTTAACAGGTCCAGTCAGGACGGGAGCGAGCACAAAATATCTCACGCAGTTCATATCGAGTTAGGAAATATAAAGCTTGCAATAGAGTAAAGTACATGAAACGCTGAAAGAAGAAGATATATGAAAAACAGTAGAGATTTGATAACAGGAAATATCTAAATACGATAAGTAAGAACTGTAAGGAACATGTGATTTTAGAGTACAATCTGGTTATGTAAACGGGCTAGGAAAATGCAATGGTAACTCCATTGTACGTGGGTGTACAATAGACATATACAATAGTTATACAATGTTTTACAATAGGATTTGAGTACATAACCAATTCTACTCCCCCTCCCCAATCAATACACAAGGATCTTCTCCAGTTACGTTATCTTATACAATAGTGTACAATGTTATATAATGGATGTACAATGTTATACAATAGTGTACAATGGTCTATCCCTGGGGCTCATGTGATAATGAGAGTATAATATGCACAATGAGTATAAAAGGATATGGGTATTCAATAAATACAATATGGAAGTGAAACGCACGTCACAATATGTATTTAGTGAATATAAGGAGATAACATCTCAAAAGGAGATCTATATAGTACCTATCCGTGATAACAGTCTTGTCAACATCAAGTACAGTAATCTAGAGCAAGAATGTAAATCCATACAAGTATGAAACGGTCAGAGAATGTACTCGCCTGATATCCTGAGTGTCTGAAGAGAATATACTGTCCGAGGAGTGGTGTCTGTCTCCTATAGAACAGTACGAGTCACAACAAGTCTAAAATGATAAAGTGAAATCCTACTATGCATTCTACATGAATCTAGGTCAATCTAGGCCAAAGTCAACTCTTGGTCAACTCTGGTCAACCAAGAAGTCAAACTTAGGCCAAACTGGTCCAACAAGTCATTCTAGGTCTAACTAGACCAACTAGTCTAAACAAGGCTAAACAAGTCTAATCTAGACTCTCTAGTCAAACAGACATACACAGGTCATGGGCGCAATATGTATTTATACATATAGATATAGGTTTAATACATGTATACATATAGGTATACATTACCCTATATATATTACTAGTGCATATAGGCAAGCCTAAAGGAAAACCTACATATACCAATCTTATATATAGAAAATATATATATATGTATACCAATCAACACAAATTAGAGAGAGGGAAGGAAAACATGTGTGTGTGCTAGTGAGACATAAGAGTGTGAGGAAATAGGAAAATACATTAGTATAAGGCATGTGTGTATTCATGTGTTCATGAATGGCAACCAGTGGTTTAGCAATGTGTGTATATACAACCAACTCATTTCAGTAAACTGGCAATGGAATAACAAAAGGGAAAATGGACTTAAAATCAATTGAAGGAATTTAAGGAAATCAGTTGACAGTTTAAAGAACCCAGACATTCAATCACATGACTCTAACTTCAAAATCAGTCAAAAGAAAGAAATAAAAAGGCATTTATGAACAACTAAACCTAAATTGAATCCCTTATTTATTCTCAGATTTCCATTGACAGTGTAAATCAGTGACAGTGCAATGTGTGTCTATGTTTCAGTTAGCAGGGGGAATTTGTGTCATGTGTGTGCCTACAGGTGTGTGTGAACTATTTAGAAATCAATAGAGAAAGTGTGTGTAAGCAAAATAGTGTGGGTGATATATTTCCTGAAAACAGTGTGGCAGTTGCAAAACCAACTGTTGACAGGGCTGTTTCAGGACAGAACATAGGCTAAATTGGACAGGTTATAGTACAATGTATATGTGTGTATATATGTGAGGCATGTGAGTGAGTATAACATGTATGTAGGCTAGAAAACAGAGCGAGAGTGACAGGGAGTGGACTGTCCCTGTGTGACAGTAAGTAATTCCTAGAAATTAGTGTACTACACAGTGACTGAACTCTCAAATCTGAACCCAATATCAATTTCAGTCTACAATCCAAAGCAGTGAACCTAAATCTCAGGAAACACATTGAACATTAAAAAAACTTCAAGAAATCAGTTTTCAGTCTAGGTATCAATTCTATATCTCAGTTGAGATTTCAAACCAGTTGACACATTGGGAATCATCTCAAAATCTCAATAAAAACTCAGTTTTCAAACACCTCATGCATTCTCAGTTTTTTTTTGAATCATACAACCACCAAAACAAACCCAAATTCCTCATACCAATAGAGTTAATATAAGAGAACAATATAGGAAATAAAAATCAACATATCATCAGTATTAGATGGGTAAAAATGATGGCAAGGTTCATAAATAAAATCTGGAACAATTTGAAAATCAGTGCTCAGTATCATAAGTTCAGAAACAAAGGGAAATCGAGATTTGATCAACAAAACTCAGCTAAAAAGTTAAACTAAAGGTTGGTAATGAACCTACAACATGTGCTCGTGTCATGTGATGTTTTTGTGTCCCAGCAAGAGGACACAAACGTGTCCAATCAATAAAAAGAAACAAAAACAGTAAATATTAAACACAACAGTGCACAATCATCGTGCACGTGTGCACGCGTGTCGTGCACACGACACAACACGTGTTAGGCCACGTGCTCGAGTCCCCACCTAGGATAGGTCTAGGTGTACGTGTCCAATCACCTGTATCGTGTCTACAGTGTCGCGTGTCCGATTTAAACACGCGTATCAGTGGCCAAGAAATTCGTGTGCACAGACAGGAAAAAAAACAGTGCGGTTGGGATTTCTCCCAAACTGCTCGATAAGACGAGCTGAAAATTGGTCAGAGTCGTGTCAGTCACGTGTCCTAAGTGTCACCAAAATATCATCACCAATGGTGTCGTGTCGTGTCCAGAAAGAACCCGAGTGGCAGGGCATCCCTGTAGCAGTGCGCGCACGTGCGTGTCAGCGTGTGCACGCATGTCCAAACGACACGAAACGTGCACGAATCAATCCCAGTGCACGAGGAATGGATAAACAACACCAAAACACAAATTCCCAATCAAAAATATTGCATGAAACAAATCGAAATGCCCTCAGTAGCATTTCGACAAATACCTATACTACAGTCATGATACGTGTCCAAACGGACACGAAACTTAGGATACCCGACACAAAACCTATACTGATGCTTAGGGGACTCCTAGGGCTCCCTAATGATGAAGAAAAAACAAATTTTTATGGAGGGATGAGGAAATTACCTAAGCTTGAACTTTCAATAAAAATCCCCTTCAATAACTCTTCTCCTTGATGTCCCAATCCAATCAAACCACCATAAACTGAAATAAAACTTCAATAATAGCAAGTATAGGTGTATTAATACCTAATGGAAGAGATTTGACTGGAAAAGGAAATGGAATGGAGATCTAGGGATTAATGCAATAGGAAACAAACCTTTCCTCAAGCTTGAGCCTTCCTAAAAAAAAAGAGGCAACCCTAAAAACTAGGAGAATATTTATAGGGTGTTGTTCCCAAGGATGATATGGTGGCTGGCCACTAAGGCTTAGGGTTAGGGTTTTGAAACTTGTCTTGGGCTTTGGGCCTAGTCATTAAACAAATGACTTAAAAGTCACAAGTCATGGCTTGTGGTCAAAACTTCCTATTCAAAACTCAATATCCTTAATTGTTTTCACTAACTAGAGTATGGTTGACCTAACTTAACCTAGGATCTCTTATCTAGTCAAGTCCAACTTAACTAGGGTTAGGTCACAAAGTCAAAGCTTAGTCAAAGTCAACCTAGTCAACCCTCAATCAAACAATTCCAAAATAAATTCTAAAAATTCCCAAAAATTCCAATAAATCCTAAAATGACCAAAATATCCTCTAGGCTAAAATGTACTAATCAATATCCTAATCACAATGACTAGGCTCTATGTCAACAGTCTAAGGCTACACTAGTCAATGCATCAAAATCATAAGTCATGATTTAAATGGTTTAAAAATGATTAAAAATTACCAAAAATCATATTATTAAATAAATATCATAATTAAATAAATTAAAATACAAAATTTCAAAATTACCCTCATTTCAGAAAACTGGGTGTTACAAGTCTACCCACCTTAGAAGAATTTCGTCCTCAAAATTTAAAATGGTAGTAGTCCTTCTAGGTCAAACACCCCACAATCAGAGTCTCAATCATACCGTCAGATAATCATATGCGTCTGTCCAAAACCATGATACTCAGAATATCTGTCATGCCAGTGAGCAAGGCTACGATAATCACAGAGTCCTCAACTATGGTACATACCTCTACAATTGTGGTATTTAAAATTTTTGCATTGCCACGCGCTTGGCAGCGAAAACCTTAAATTCCCACACCCGAGAAATACATCCATAGTCCAACTATATGTCCTCACTATGCCTGCTAGCATGACCCTAGAGGATTCTACAATCTCATAATCGAGACGACCTAGCCCATACGACTTATCTCAGAAGAAAATTAAATCAAAATGAAGCACCAGATCGAAACTTATTAACAATGAAGAAACAGATAGGAACAGATGGAATTAAATTTTCAAGGCAGGAATTGCGGAATTGAATCAAAAGAACGGAACCTGCGACTAGATCTCCAATGGCCTGAGCATCCTCGACTGTCATGGCGAAAGCTCGCCCTGGCTGGCCTTCCCTGGCCTGCTGCTGATGCTGGACGAACCTCTGCTGCTGAGTCTGCAAGGGTGGTCCCCTCTGCTGCCCTACCGGAGCTCTAGCTCCTGGTGCTACCTGAGCCAATGGTGTCGGGTTCTTGGGACACTCTCTACACTGATGCTCCACTGATCCGCAAAGTAAACACATACCCAGCCTCTTCCTGCAGTCGTCCCACCCATGGCCTTGCTTCTTGCAGAAGTTGCACACAATGTTCTGCTGCTGCCTGGGTGCCTGCTGATACTGCACCTGTCTCTGTCCCTGTTACTGAACAGGCCTCTGCTGCTGTTGCTGGAAATGAGCCATCGGCTGCTGATACTGCTGCTGAAACTCATGCTGAACGTACGGCCTCTTGGCCGGTCCTCCGCTGCTGCCTCCAACTGGGTCTCGTCCCCTCTTGAGCCTAAGCTCAAGATCATCCTCCGCCAATAAAGCTCCCGTCAAAATCTTCTCAAAAGTAGCATCTCTGTTCCCCTTGGTCAGGGACTTGACCTCCCTGACCAGACCCTTCCGGAACCTCTGGGCCTTCGCCGTCTCGCTCAACCCCTCAACAAACCTGCCAAGACGGCCAAACTCTCCCGCATACTCCTCTACTGAGAGGCTCCCCTGGACCAAGCTCTCAAACTGCGTCTCCAAGGCTCTGACTGCTGAATCTGGGAAGAACTTCTTCTTGAAGAAGCCCCTGAACTGCTCCCAAGTCTGTCCTGGTACTCCCACCCTGGGGTCCGACTGATACCAGGTACGAGCAAGATCTCGCATCCGGCTAGCTGCTGCCTCGATCTGAAGGTCTGCTGGAATCCTGGCCTAGCGGAAGATCTCCTCCATATGCTCGATCCACTCATCGGCATATAGGATCCCCTCTGTCCCCAAAAAGTCTCGGGAGCTCATCTTCTGAAACTGCTCGATCCTCGGTGTCTTCGGCTGCTGAACCACTGGTCGAGCTGCGGCTGTCGTGACGGCCAACTCCATGCCTCTATCCTGCCGAGCCTGCTGTCGGTCCATGAACTGCTGGAAATACGCGAACATCTGAGCTGCGTCCACATGTCCTGGAGGCAGTGGCGGCTGGAAAGGATCCTCTGGAATGACTGGATCCTGCCTCCGAACTGGTGAAGGCATACCCTCAGCTGCTGCTGCTACTACTGAAGTCCCAATATGAGCAGAGGTGGCAGGAGCTGTAGCCTCCCGACCCTGCTGAACTGGCTGAGAGGTAGCAGTCCCCTCTACAGTATCTCCCTGAATGGCACGCTGTAATCGCGTCTTCACCATCCTGAAGACAGATCAAACAAACAATTGCTGAGAATGAGTCGAAATAGCAAGGGAGGACAGTTATATTCAAGGAGAATAATATCAGCAAGAACTGAGATGGTATGAATTTGATATGAGTTTTTTTTCCTAGTTTGATTGAGTACCTTTTAAAATATCCTAATCCTACTGCAGGCTGTAGTGATACTCTAGTTCGAATACCACTACATAAACTTGACCTGCATGGGCCTCCACTAAAAACGTGTCACGACCCGCACCCACTATGAGGGTACGAGAACGTAACAACGCCCAGCCTACGCCGCAGTGTCGGCGGTAGAACGCTGTCCTAGGTCAATCATCTAACAATATAAAGGTACCTGTACAGTATATACACTCCGAATGGAGGTGACATAGCAATATACAGTCTCAATCACATCTAAATACAGAAAGATAAGATAGGAAGATAGATAGATAAAACTGGAATGGAAGAATATACATCACAGCAAGAGAGTCTAAGTGCCTAAAATAACATCCCAACAACCATCCAGAATACAAGTCCCACTACTGAATATGAAATAATATATACAATCAGATCTCAAGACAGAATAGTAAACCTAGACTAAGGAGCCTCAGTCTCTGAGCTAGTGGATCAGGCTGGAAATCTGGGTCACACATGGCATCTACAGCTGTCCCATAGTAGGTATCTATGCAGGCCTCCTCCTCATCCTCTGTAAAATTTTCAACAGGCCAGTCAGGACGGGAGCGAGCACAAAACATCTCACGCAGTTCATATCGAGTTAGGAAATATAAAGCATGCAATAGAGTAAAGTACATGAAACGCTGAAAGAAGAAGATATATGAAAAACAGTAGAGATTTGATAACAGAAAATATCTAAATACGATAAGTAAGAACTGTAAGGAACATGTGATTTTAGAGTACAATCTGGTTATGTAAACGGGCTAGGAAAATGCAATGGTAACTCCATTGTACGTGGGTGTACAATAGACATATACAATAGTTATACAATGTTGTACAATAGGATTTGAGTACATAACCAATTCTACTCCCCCTCCCCAATCAATACACAAGGATCTTCTCCAGTTACGTTATCTTATACAATAGTGTACAATGTTATACAATGGATGTACAATGTTATACAATAGTGTACAATGGTCTATCCCTGGGGCTCATGTGATAATGAGAGTACAATATGCACAATGAGTATATAAGGATATGGGTATTCAATAAATACAATATGGAAGTGAAACGCACGTCACAATATGTATTTAGTGAATACAAGGAGATAACATCTCAAAAGGAGATCCATATAGTACCAATCCGTGATAACTGTCGTGTCAGCATCAAGTACAGTAATCTAGAGCAAGAATGTAAATCCATACAAGTATGAAACGGTCAGAGAATGTACTCGCCTGATATCCTGAGTGTCTGAAGAGAATATACTGTCCGAGGAGTGGTGTCTGTCTTCTATAGAACAGTACGAGTCACAACAAGTCTAAAATGATAAAGTGAAATCCTACTATGCATTCTACATGAATCTAGGTCAATCTAGGCCAAAGTCAACTCTTGGTCAACTCTGGTCAACCAAGAAGTCAAACTTAGGCCAAACTGGTCCAACAAGTCATTCTAGGTCTAACTAGCCCAACTAGTCTAAACAAGGCTAAACAAGTCTAATCTAGACTCTCTAGTCAAACAGACATACACAGGTCATGGGCACACCACAATATGTATTTATACATATAGATATAGGTTTAATACATGTATACATATAGGTATACATTACCCTATATATATTACTAGTGCATATAGGCAAGCCTAAAGGAAAACCTACATATACCAATCTTATATATAGAAAATATATATATATGTATACCAATCAACACAAATTAGAGAGAGGGAAGGAAAACATGTGTGTGTGCTAGTGAGACATGAGAGTGTGAGGAAATAGGAAAATACATTAGTGTAAGGCATGTGTGTATTCATGTGTTCATGAATGGCAACCAGTGGTTTAGCAATGTGTGTATATACAACCAACTCATTTCAGTAAACTGGCAATGGAATAACAAAAGGAAAAATGGACTTAAAATCAATTGAAGGAATTTAAGAAAATCAGTTGACAGTTTAAAGAACCCAGACATTCAATCACATGACTCTAACTTCAAAATCAGTCAAAAGGAAGAAATAAAAAGGCATTTATGAACAACCAAACCTAAATTGAATCCCTTATTTATTCTCAGATTTCCATTGACAGTGTAAATCAGTGACAGTGCAATGTGTGTCTATATTTCAGTTAGCGGAATTTGTGTCATGTGTGTGCCTACAGGTGTGTGTGAACTATTTAGAAATCAATAGAGAAAGTGTGTGTAAGCAAAATAGTGTGGGTGATATATTTCCTGAAAACAGTATGGCAGTTGCAAAACCAACTGTTGACAGGGCTGTTTCAGGACAGAACATAGGCTAAATTGGACAGGTTATAGTACAATGTATATGTGTGTATATATGTGAGGCATGTGAGTGAGTATAACATGTGTGTAGGCTAGAAAACAGTGAGAGAGTGACAGGGAGTGGACTGTCCCTGTGTGACAGTGAGTAATTCCTAGAAATTAGTGTACTACACAGTGACTGAACTCTCAATTCTGAACCCAATATCAATCTCAGTCTACAATCCAAAGCAGTGAACCTAAATCTCAGGAAACACATTGAACATTAAAAAACTTCAAGAAATCAGTTTTCAGTCTAGGTATCAATTCTATATCTCAGTTGAGATTTCAAACCAGTTGACACATTGGGAATCAATCTCAAAATCTCAATAAAAACTCAGTTTTCAAACACCTCATGCATTCTCAGTTTTTTTGAATCATACAACCACCAAAACAAACCCAAATTCCTCATACCAATAGAGTTAATATAGGAGAACAATATAGGAAATAAAACTCAACATATCATCAGTATTAGATGGGTAAAAATGATGGCAAGGTTCATAAATAAAATTTGGAACAATTTGAAAATCGGTGCTCAGTATCAGAAGTTCAGAAACAAAGGGAAATCGAGATTTGATCAACAAAACTCAGCTAAAAGTTAAACTAAAGGTTGGTAATGAACCTACAACATGTGCTCGTGTCATATGATGTTTTTGTGTCCCAGCAAGAGGACACAAACGTGTCCAATCAATAAAAAGAAACAAAAATAGTAAATATTAAACACAACAGTACACAATCATCGTGCACGTGTGCACGCGTGTCGTACACACGACACAACACGTGTTAGGCCACGTGCTCGAGTCCCCACCTAGGATATAGGTCTAGGTGTACGTGTCCAATCACCTGTATCGTGTCTACAGTATCGTGTGTCCGATTTAAACACGCGTATTAGTGGCCAAGAAATTCGTGTGCACAGACAGGAAAAAAAAAACAGTGCGGTTGGGATTTCTCCCAAACTGCTCGATAAGACAAGCTAAAAATTGGTCAGAGTCGTGTCAGTCACGTGTCCTAAGTGTCACCAAAATATCATCACCAATGGTGTCGTGTCGTGCCCAGAAAGAACCCCGAGTGGCAGGGCATCCCTGTAGCAGTGCGCGCGCGTGCGTGTCAGCGTGTGCACGCATGTCCAAACGACACGAAACGTGCACGAATCAATCCCAGTACACGAGGAATGGATAAACAACACCAAAACACAAATTCCCAATCAAAAATATTGCATGAAACAAATCGAAATGCCCTCAGTGGCATTTCGACAAACACCTATACTACAGTCATGATACGTGTCCAAACGGACATGAAACTTAGGATACCCGACCCTATACTGATGCTTAGGGGACTCCTAGGGCTCCCTAATGATGAAGACAAAACAAATTTTCATGGAGGGGTGAGGAAATTACCTAAGCTTGAACTTTCAATAAAAACCCCCTTCAATAACTCTTCTCCTTGATGTCCCAATCCAATCAAACCTCCATAAACTGAAATAAAACTTCAATAACAGCAAGTATAGGTGTATTAATACCTAATGGAAGAGATTTGAATGGAAAAGGAAATGGAATGGAGATCTAGGGATTAATGCAATAGGAAACAAACCTTTCCTCAAGCTTGAGCCTTCCTAAAAAAAAAGAGGCAACCCTAAAAACTAGGAGAATATTTATAGGGTGTTGTTCCCAAGGATAATATGGTGGCTCGCCACTAAGGCTTAGGGTTAGGGTTTTGAAACTTGTCTTGGGCTTTGGGCCTAGTCATTAAACAAATGACTTAAAAGTCACAAGTCATGGCTTGTGGTCAAAACTTTCTATTCAAAACTCAATATCCATTGTTTTCACTAACTAGAGTATGGTTGACCTAACTTAACCTAGGATCTCTTATCTAGTCAAGTCCAACTTAACTAGGGTTAGGTCACAAAGTCAAAGCTTAGTCAAAGTCAACCTAGTCAACCCTCAATCAAACAATTCCAAAATAAATTCTAAAAATTCCCAAAAATTCCAATAAATCCTAAAATGACCAAAATATCCTCTAGGCTAAAATGTACTAATCAATATCCTAATCACAATGACTAGGCTCTATGTCAACAGTCTAAGGCTACACTAGTCAATGCACCAAATCATAAGTCATGATTTAAATGGTTTAAAAATGATTAAAAATTACCAAAAATCATATTATTAAATAAATATCATAATTAAATAAATTAAAATACAAAATTTCAAAATTACCCTCATTTCAGAAAACTGGGTGTTACACTGCTTGTGAAATAGCATGCCTGAGATTTTTTTTCATTTTATGCCTTTTATATGTTTTCTCACTACTTGTTACTTGCATTGATTGCGGGGGAGCCTTCTCTTGTGCAATTATTTTTCTAAGTGACAAAGGGGGAGAAAATTAAAAATCTAACATTTCTTTTGAGATAATACAGGATATGAACAATTTTTACTTTTTGATATTTTTTGAACAAGCTTAGCTTAATGTTATATCATTCATAGTTTGTCAATTATCAAAATGGGGGAGATTGTTGGCCCATTGGTCATATGGTCAACCTAATTTTAATAATTGATCAAACTCTGTCTGGATATACGAAGCTAGTCGGGACATCTCGGATTCTTGGACATGATCAAGATTGGCTATCCACTCCATTCAAGACCGAAGATCTGTTTGCCTACTCGAGTCTGTAATTCCTTATGCAATATATTTTTCATTTTATTTGAGTCTAGGAATATATTGTACACCGAGTCGTACTGGCAAATAGGCTATCCCTAAATGAGTTCAAAATATTTTTAAAATGACCTCTCAAAAAAGGTTTTCAAAAATTACCAAAGCTAACCCTAACTAAACCCTGACTTAACCCTGACAGAACTCGGACCAAGTTCGGCCAGAGTTCGGCCAGAGTTCGGTTGGTGGCCGTTGTGATTTTGAATCTTTGGAACTTGGTCCTCCTGCAGTTACGAATTTGACCGAGATTTGCTCAAAGAGTTCTGCCCGAATTCTGCCCGAATTCTGACAGAAGTCTGCCTTTAGAACTCCTATAAATAGAGAAGGATTTCGATCATTTTAATTCACTCATTCACTTTCAATCTTCTCTCTATCTAAAGCTTTCAGTCTTCCAAAGAGTTTTTCTAGAGCTTTCAATTTCAGATCCCAAGCCAGTTACAATCCTCTAGTCAATTTGTCAGTGCGGTACGGTCTAGAAGTTTCTGAGAGATTGTAATCAGAAGGCTTGATTGAAGAATACCTCTTCACATTTGAAGTTGGACGAGTTCTTCGTATCAAAGCTCGCGTTGTAGAAGTTGCAAGGACTTCGTAAGAAAACTTGTAATTTTTGTGGATTCAACTGGTAGCAAGAGTTCTACCGACTGGATTAGTCCTCAACAGAAGGATACCAGTATACATCGCTGTCTTTTTGTTTGCTCTCTTAACTTTGCCTTTACATTATTTTAGTTATGATTAATATTCTGTGATTGTGCTGCTAACATTTTTAATTAGCATTTTTCCGCTGCCAACTCTATTCACCCCCTCCTCTAGAGTATTACGCTTTACTATTTCGTTCCTACAGGTTTTGCCATGGTCTAGATCAAGACATTGGCATTCTTATAGTGGCAAACGGTACGACTGACTACTACCAGAGCCTAGAGTTGGCCCGGAGCATAGAGGAGCGTCTTTTGTCTTGCAAGAGGCCGGCTTCTGTATACCTCGAGGGACCCTCCAAGCGTCAGGCTTTCCAGCCGAGAGCACCGATGACGCACCAGCAGACTTACCGTCCCCCTACACCACATCATCCGACCCCGCCAGTTAGAGCCCCGGGACCCCGACAGTAGCAGAAGTGTGTGTTCATTCTGTAGGAGGCCAGGGCATGACTTTGCCATCACCAGGAAGAGGTTGGGGTAGTGTTTAGCTTGTGGGTCTACCACCCATCAGCTTCGAGACTGTCCAGTAGCGAAAGTACCAGGTGCCGGACCACCGTCTAGAAGACCACCGCTTTCGACTCAGCAGCAGAGGTTTGGGCAACATCTGCAGCAGCAGTAGGGACCCCAGGAGAAGACTTATAGTCTAGCTCTTGAGCCAGAGCCAGAGCAGGTTTCAGAGCCAGACTATTTAGCTGACGTCATCACAGGTCATATTTATTTGCATACTTTTCTAGCTCTATGCTTGTTTGATTCCGGTGCATCTCATAGCTTCCTGTCATTAGAGTTTATGCATAAACACTACTTAGTAGCTACACCTACCGAGAAGATGAGTAGAGTAATGACGGGAGGCGGACCAGTGCCCATTAGAGCTATCTATAGATGCTCTATTACTATAGCCGGGAGAGAGTTTAGGGGACCTTTGTGATGCCACTCCCCGGGTATGATATCATATTAGGGATGGAATGGCTTAGCTATGCCCATGCAGCTATAGACTGTCATGAGGGTAGTATTTTGTTCAGTCCCCCGGGTACGACACCATTCAGTGTCAGGAGAACAGGGCCGGAGATCAGCCTAGAGCCAAACTGTTGTACGACAGTTGGAGAGTTAGCACCGCCACACCCTATTATTAGAGTTTATTGATGTATTCCCAGAGGATCTTCCAGGCCGCCTGATAGAGATGTGGAGTTCACTACAGATTTAGTACCGGGTTCATCACCAGTATCCCGTGCTTGCTATAGAGTGAACCCCAAGGAGGCCGTGGAGATGAAGGAGCAGATTGATGGCCTATTGAAAAAGGGTTTCATTCGATCTAGTGCTTTTATGGGGAGCACCAGTGCACTTTGTGCCAAAGAAGGATGGTACAGTTCGGTTATGCATTGACTACCGGACCTTGAATACCATCACCATTAAGAACAAATATCCTCGCCCAGGATAGATGATTTGTTCGACCAGTTGAGTGGGCGAAGGTGTTTTCTAGGATAGATTTAAGATTCGGGTACCACCAGGTGAAAGTTAGGGCTGCAGACATCAGAAGACGGTGTTCAACACGAAGTACGGGCAGTATGAGTTTTTGGTGATGCCATTTGGTCTCACAAATGCGCCAGCTGTCTTTATGAACTTGATGAATAAGATATTTTACTAGTATCTGGATAAGTTCATCGTAGTATTTATCGCGACATCCTGATATACTCGAAGACGCCGGAGGAGCACACAGAGCCTTGCGGACAGTTTTGGAGATTCTGAGGCAGGAGAGGTTGTTTGCCAAATTGTCGAAGTACGAGTTCTTTTTGGACCGAGTGGAGTTTCGGTCATGTAGTTACTGGAGAGGGGATCTCGGTGGATCCCAGGAAGATTGCTGCCATTGAGACATGGAAGGCTCGACGACGTCAGTTTCAGAGATCGGGAGCTTTCTGGATTTAACAGGCTATTATAGGAAGTTCGTCCAGGACTTTGCTAGGATAGCTGAACCCATGATGAGACTGACGCAGAAGGATGCAGAGTACATCTGGTCAGAGGACTGCCAGGAAGCATTTGAGCAGTTGAAGAGGAGGCTGACGACCGCTCCAGTTCTGACATTACCTTCAGGATCTGGAGGTTTTACCATATACAACGATGCTTCGGGAAAGGGGCTAGGATGTTTCCTACAGCAGCATGGGAAAGTGATTGTTTATGCATCTAGGCAATTACGGACTCATGAGCGGAACTATATTACCCATGACCTAGAGTTAGCTATGGTGATCTTTGTACTCAAGTTATGGAAACATTACTTATATGGAGAGCGTGTCAAAATTTTACCGACCACAAGAGCTTGAAGTATGTGTTCACGCAGAAAGAGCTGAACATGAGGCAAAGACGATGGTTGGAGTTTATGAAGGACTTCGACATCGATTTACAGTATCACCCCGGAAGGCAAATATGGTGGCGGATGCGCTGAGCAGGCATCCGATGGCATGGTATCTTGATGATAGTTGGCATTTGTGGAAAGATCTGGAGAAGCTCGGTATCGAGATAGTTCGAACAGGATCAGTGATACAGATGATGGCACTTGACATTCAGTCAGGTTTGATGGAGCAGATCAGGGAGGCACAGTCTACAGATGAGAGCCTTCGCAGACTTCGAGCCCAAGCTTTAACTGGATTGCTGGATGACTTTACCATAGCAGAGGATGGATCCTTGAGGCATGGCAGCCAGTTATGCGTACCGAAGGGAGAGTTGATAGAGGCAGTCTTGCAGGAGGTGCACCGATCGAGATATTCTATTCATCCTGGTGCCAACAAGATGTACGTGACTTGCGAGAACATCTTTTGGTCACGGGATGAAGAGAGATGTATCACATTTTATTTCGAGATGCCTAGTTTGCTAGCAGGTCAAGGCGGAGCGCCAAAGGCCATATGGTCTGTTGCAGCCGTTATCCATTCCCAAGTAGAAGTGGGAACACATTACGATAGACTTCGTCTCAGGGCTTCCTCGTTCCCAAGGAGGGAAGGATGCCATTTGGGTCATCGTGGACAGGCTGACGAAGTGTGCGCATTATACCCTTCAAGGTGGGGCTTTCGACCGAAAAGTTGGTGGAGCTATACATGCAGCAGATAGTTCACTTGCACGGAGTACCAGTAAGCATCGTGTCGGACTGAGACAGTAGATTACGTCCCACTACTAGAGGAGCTTGCAGAAGGAGTTGGGCAGTCGGCTCAAGTTCAGTACGGCGTACCACCCGTAGACAGATGGGCAGTCCGAGAGGATGATACAGACGCTAGAGGACATGCTGAGGACCTGTGTGCTGGACTTTGGGGATCATGGGAGAGCCATCTGCACTTGGTAGAGTTTTCATACAACAACAGCTACCAAGCCAGTATCGGTATGTCTCCTTTCGAGGCACTATATGGACGACGATGCCGTACACCGCTCTTTTGGAATGATGTTGGGGATAGAGTTATGCTTGGGCCAAAGATGATCACGGATGTAGCAGAGAAGGTCGGGATGATCAGAGACAGGCTCAGAGTCGCTCAGGACAGGAAGAAACACTGGGCCGATGCTAGTCGCAGACCGATGGAGTTCGCTGACGGAGATATGGTGCTAGTGAAGATATCACTTACTAGAGAGGCGATCCGGTTCGGACGAGGAGGTAAGTTGAGCCCCAGATACATCGGGCCGTTCGAGATACTTGGTCGGATCGGAGAGGTAGCTTACAGGATTGCACTTTCACCCAACCTAGCAGGTGTTCACGATGTCTTTCACGTATCTCAACTGAGGAGATATGTTTCGGACCCCAGCCATATGCTAGATCATTCTGAGTTGGAGATCGGACCGAGCCTTGCAGTCACTGAGCAGCCAGTAGAGATATTGGACAGGAGGGAGAAGAGGCTGAGGAACAAAGTTATACCCTTAGTACGTGTAATGCCTGTAGTTCGTATTACGTATCTTGGAATACGTGTACGTATTTTATTTTATATTGCATATCTTGGCTTGGCTCGGTTTGTTTTGGGTTGGTTCGGCTAGGCTTGGGTTGCCTTGGTTCATCATGAACCAAGGGGAGAACCCCTACCTACCACCACCATCCCCATTTATTAACCCCTCCTCTTTCTCTCTCTTTATTATTCTTCTTCTTCTCCACATTTACTTCTACACCTACCAGGAAGAGAGAGAGAGAGAGAGCTTAGGCAAGTGCAAACTTGCTTCATGATGGATCTCATGTTTTATTGTTATTCTCTTCCTTACTAGATTCTAAGCCTCTTTAGAACTGGAAGTTTTCGGTTTTGATGGTTATATTTTGTAGATCTAAGTTTTAAGTTCCTTCTTGTTTAGTTTTCTTGGTTTTGATCTGTAAAACTTGGTTATTTTTGAAAACTAATGGTTCTATGTTGTAGAGAATTCAATTTCATTCAGTTTTGGCTTTTGTTTCGCTTGATTTCGACTCCGGATGAGTAAGTTATGGCCATTACAAGTTTTCGGAACTTTATGGCTGAACTTGCTGTTTGGGGACGATGAAACCCCATGCGCCGGGAACCCCATGCGTCCGGGAGACCATGCACCGGGAGGCCATGCGCCGTGAAGTCCCGGCAACGTATCCATTAACTCCAAGCGTGTCATGCGTGTAGGTTCCCTACGCGCATGTATTGAAGACGCAACGTGAGTTTCTCATGCGCCGATTTGTGCAGAAATTCCATGCGGCGATTTGTGCAGAAATCTCATGCGCCGATTTGTGCAGAAATCTCATGTGCGATTTGTGCAGAAATTCCATGCGCTGATTTGTGCAGAAATCTCATACGTCGATTTGTGCAGGAATCTCATGCGCCGATTGTGCAGGAATCTCATGCGCCATTTGTGCAGAAATCTCATGCGCCGATTTGTGCAGGAATCTCATGCGCGATTTGTGCAGGAATCTCATGCGCCGATTTGCGCAGGAATCCTATGCGCCGATTTGTACAGGAATCTCATGCGCCGATTTGTGCAGGAATCCCATGCGCCGATTTGTGCAGGAATTCACTGTTTTTGCCTGTTTAAGTTATTTTGTAGCTAGAATCTTGAAAAACTTAACACATGAAAGTTGTAGATCTTTTCCTTGGCTTCAAGAATATGTTATTAGTTATTTTATACAATCTTTCTCATTGATAATGTAAGAATAGAACACGATAGTGGCTCGCTGTGGCGCACTCTTGACAAGTAAACTGACATGACAAGTATGAAATACCTGGACACCGTGGGCGATTGTGTTTGTAATAAACTGGTACTTTCTTGCATCATGTCTAGGATGGAGATACCTGAGTACCATGGTCAGGGGTACCTACTGAAATTGACTAAGGCTAATTAACTAGAATGATTCAGTAGTCATGAAGAGATTCCCAGCTACAGGCAATCCTGTTATCTGGGCGCACTAACGGATTTGTAGCCTACCGACGAGTAGGGCACATTTCCAGTACACAGTTACGTGTTGCATTCTTCATAACGGACATTCGACCCGGATAACCTGGATGGTCTGCAGGGCTTGTGGCTGTTGGGATAATCTCATTGCATCTTGCTAGTAACTAGGCCTGTGATAACCATAGTTAGTTAAAAGTATCAAGCCATACTCTTGAATGGCCGTGATTGATTGGATGAAGTTTATTCCAGCTTAGTATTATCCTGATCCTGTACAAGATTGTATCAGGACATGATTTCTTGTATCGATAAATGAAGGGATACCAAGTTCTGTTCAGATGAAGGGTTACAACCCCAGTCCTTGTTTGGTTTAAGGGTTGTAACTTGGCTATCTGAATAGTTCCATGGTTATCTTATCATATATCGTCATGCTTATTGTGTCCGCCTTAACAATAAAGATCAGGGGTCCAGTTCTGTTCAGGCGAAGGGTTACAACCCCGGTCCTTGTTTGGTTTAAGGGTTGCAACCTGGCTCCCGGAGCAGTTCTGTGTCCTCTCTTCGTTTATTGTCTTATTGTAACCCCCTGTCATGCTCGTCATGTTTTACCTTTACTTCAATACCATGATTATTTATACTGGCCTTAACAATAAAGATCAGGGGTCCAGTTCTGTTCAGGCGAAGGGTTACAACCCCGGTCCTTGTTTGGTTTAAGGATTGTAACCTGGCTTCCGGAGCAGTTCTGTGTCCTATTTTCGTTTATTGTCTTGTTACCTTATCAATAGTAATTGAGGCGGGTTTCTATTCAGGTGAAGGATTGCAACCCCGGTCCTTGTTTGGTTTAAGGGTTGCAGTCTGGCTACTTGAATGGTTTCTTCGTGTTCAATATATTATTATTATCTCAGCTATTATCACTATCTTTTAATTACCTTTACTATTTATTTGTGATATGCTGGTTTTAGTTCCTAAGTGAAGCCTCCTTTGTGGCACTTGCTCTTTCTGGGGTCTGACCGAGCTGGTTTTGTGTGGCCAGATATCGGAGCAGCACCAGAGGATCTACCTACTATCCAGCCAGATGGTGACCACCAGGCGTAACCCTGGCAACGAGTGGGTTTCTTTTGTCCTTCCACTTTATTGTAAAATTATTCTTTTGAGGCATTTAGCCGACGAGCACGTGTTAGCTCGATTGCCCTTTATTTACTGTCTGCCTACGGGCTGTAACATGATTGACAGATCCTATGGTTGATCATGTATGACTGAACTCTTGCTAGTCCTGACATTTTGTACAACTAGCTTCATGATCATCCAATATGTAATATATGGGACGCCTTGCTATTATATATTTGGTGCTCTGACATCTTGTAACTACTATTACTTGCTTGTGATTAAGACAATAGGCTTGTTCATGACCATAGAAGACTGTTGGCTTGTAGTTAAACCCTCATGTATCTAGACAGCCGTAACCGTATAGCGAGGTAGATTGCACTTCAATATACGTAGCTGGCTATGTACGCCCCCGCTCTCCAGTATTCTGGTTCTGGGCTGTGACATGATTTTAGTGGTGGCCCATGCAGGTCTTGTAAATCAAGATATGTAAGGGTTTACCGAATAGATGTCTCAATCAGTACTCGCCCTTGATCTCTACTTGTATCCTCTTGATCCCTGAAAATCTTGACCTGATCACATGCTTGTATCGTTGATTTGTCCTGGTCCTTCCTTATTTCCTATGTCGTCTTCTTCAGCGGCATTGTTCCTGGACCTGCCGATCAGCAAGGCGGAGCACCTCCCGCGGACCAGCAACAACCTGGAGATCAAGCCCAGCATTCAGGAGTAGCCTCCAGAGTTGTGTCCACCGAAGGAGAACCACCAGTTCAGCCCGTCCAGCCAGCAGAGCATGATGATGGCACTTTGGTGGGTCTCATCAGAACGCTATTAGCTTCCCAGGATCGGCGAGGAGATGCCTTGTACCAGGCGGTGGCAGACGCTTTGACCAGAGGAGGTCATCAGGGTAATAGCGCGGCCAACAGCTTCAAGCGCTTGAACCCTCCCTTCTTCGACGGCAGTGAAGATGCGATCGCTGCAGATGCATGGCTTCAGGACACAGAGGTTATTCTAGAAGCAGCTAGGACTCCAAAATGAGAAGGTGGCCGTAGTACGACTGCAGCTATTGATCTTGCCCGCAGCTGGTGGGCAGCACAGACCGATGGATTAGTGGCCCCTATTTATGGGCAGTATTCAGGAAGAGATTCCAGACCAAGTACTTCGATGCTGTAGCTCGGTACGATCTACAGACGAGGTTCACCAATCTGAAGCAGATGGACAGGACGGTCGATGGATATGCGACCGAGTTTTCGAGACTTAGTCGGTTTGCTCCCACCTTGGTAGCAACCGAGTTGATAGAGCCCAGCGGTTCCAGCAGGGGCTCCATTTAGAGATCTTGTTGGCAGTGGAGCAGTTTGAGCATCAGACTTTTGATACAGTATTGAGAGCAGCTAGGAGGCATGAATATACCTCCCAAAGGATCATAGATAGGACCGGAGGTCGGAAGCGATCTCACAGCCAGATCAGTCATCAGCACCAGCCCCGGCAGCCAGGGCTTTGACCATTGGAGCTCCGAGGCGGGCGACCTCAGTGACGTCGGTTCAACATTCCACCCCGACGCACCCTCAGCAGCAGAAGCAGAAGCAGTCTTCCATAGTGGGATGTTCACACTGCGGGAAGTCAGGGCATGTGGTATCAGAATATCGCAGAGCACAGGGTTTGTGCTTGGTTTGTGGTGCCCCGGACCACAGGGTTGGGAACTGTCCGAACAGGGGGAGTTCATCATCAACTTTTTCTAGTCCTTCAGTTAGAGGACCAGCACCAGTCCAGCAGCAGCAGCAGCTGCAGTACCCATTCCTGAGGCCATTGCCGACGCAGGCCCAGGCATTCCAGTAGCAGAGGCCGCAGCCGTATGCCCAAGCCCAAGCCTTGATCCAGAGCAGACAGAGGAATTTTCAGCAGAGGGGACCCGCACCCAGAGGACATGGTCAAGTGCTAGCCTTGACCATGGGAGAGGAAGGAGTAGCACCAGGTGAGGTAGTGGCAGGTACTATTCTCGTCAACACCTTTCCAGCTTCAGTATTATTTGATTCTGGTGCCTCGCATTCATTTATGTCTGCACGATCAGTGACACGGGTAGGACTGGAGCCCGAGTCATTATCAGTAAGGCTCAATATACTTACTGGTAACGGACTTGTGGGAGTAGATAGAGTATTTTCCTCGTGTCGGATCGTAGTTAGCGGTAGAGAATTCTCCGCTAGATTGATAGAGTTTCTGATGGCCGATTATGATGTGGTCTTAGGGATGGATTGGTTGAGGGACCAGTATGCTAGGATAGACTGCCACATTGGCAAGGTTGTTTTTAGCATTCCAGGCGAGCCAGAGTTTTCATTCTCCCGAGGCGAAGTTGAACCTTCTCCTCCAGTGTTACGGATGGCAGTAGCAGCAGTGCAGTTGCCTCGGATAGTCGAAGAGTTTCCAGATGTTTTCCCCGAAGAGCTTCCAGGGATGCCGCCAGAGTGAGAGATCGAGTTTACTATCGACTTGATTCCCGGGACAGCCCCAGTGTCAGAGAGATTCTACAGGGTGGCGCCATCAGAGCTAGAGATATTGTACAAGATGATTGAAGAACTTAGAACCAAGGGATTCATTCGTGCTAGTGGATCACCTTGGGGAGCCCCGATGCTTCTTATGAAAAAGAAGGATGGTACGTCCAGATTATGTGTAGATTATCGTACCTTAAACTCAGTGACAATCAAGAATAGATACCCTCTCCCGAGGATAGATGACTTGTTTGATCAACTCAAGGGGGCAGCAGTATTCTCGAAGATCGACTTGTGGTCAGGATACCATCAGATTAGAGTCAGAGAGAGACAGGACATCCCGAAGACAGCGTTCAGATCGAGATATGGGCATTGGAAGTTCCTTGTGATACCATTTGGAGCAACCAATGTGCCGGCAGTATTCATGGATCTCATGAATCGTATCTTCATGCCTTATTTAGATCAGTTCGTGATTGTGTTCCTAGACGACATCCTAGTCTACAGTAAGAGTGAGGCGGAGCATGAGCATCATCTCAGAATTGTCCTCCAGATTCTCAGAGAGCACCAGTTGTATGCCAAGTTTAGTAAATACGAGTTCTGGCTCGATCGCATTTCGTACTTGGGCCATATCATCACCCGAGGAGGAGTAGAAGTGGATCCCCAGAAGATTGTGGCCATTGAGACATGGCCAGTGCCCAGTACGGTTGCAGAAGTTTGCAGCTTTCTTGGATTGGCCGGCTACTACCGGCAATTTGTTTCGGACGTTGCTCGGATATCAGCGCCCTTGACCCAGTTGACCCGTAAGGATGTGCAGTTTACTTGGACAGCGGAATGTCAGGATTCCTTTGAGAAGTTGAAGCGAGGCTTGATGACGGCTCCTATTCTCACGCTTCCAGATGGGACCGGAGGATTCTCAGTGTATTGTGATGCTTCTGGCAGAGGTTTAGGATGTGTTCTGATACAGCATGGGAAGGTAATAGCTTATGCGTCACGACAACTTCATGATCATGAGAAAGTTACCCAACCCATGACTAGGAGCTGGCAGCAGTAGTGTTTGCACTTAAGTTGTGGAGACACTATTTGTACGGAGATAGGGTGGAGATTTTTACCGACCACAAGAGCCTGAAGTATATTTTCACCCAGAAGGATCTTAACATGCGTCAGAGGAGATGGCTAGAGCTACTTGTGGATTATGATATTAACTTGCAGTATCATCCTGAGAAGGCCAACGTCGTTGCGGATGCATTGAGCAGGAGAGCCGAAGTTTATTTCCTAACAGCGCAACCAGAGCTGTTAGCCGATCTTCAGAAGATGGGTATAGAAGTTGTCCTCCCTTCCAGTGTGGCATTGATGGCCAGCATGCAAGTTCAGTCCATTATAGTCGAGAGGATCCGGATGGCGCAGTCAGCAGATTCCAAGCTTCAGCGACTCAGAGCAGAGTGTGAGGCAGGACGAAGACCAGAGTTATGTATCCATGAAGACAGTACACTTCGACATGGGAAGCGTCTTTGTGTACCCAGTGGAGATATCAGACAGGAGATCATGACAGAGGCTCATAGTTCGCAGTATTCCATTCATTCCGGCGGTACGAAGATGTACCGTGATATCCGTCAGCACTTTTGGTGGAATGGCATGAAGAGGGGAGATAGCCCGGTTTGTCTCTTGATGTTTAGTCTGCCAACAAGTTAAGGCTGAACATCAGAGACCAGCTGGACTACTTCAATCATTGCCGATTCCCGAGTGGAAATGGGAGCATATAACCATGGATTTTGTGACTGGATTGCCTAGATCCCGGCTGGCAGAGACGCTATTTGGGTTGTCATAGACAGGCTCACGAAGGTGGCTCACTTTCTCCCGTTCAGAGTTGGTCAGTCGACGGCTCAGCTAGCAGAGATGTACCTCAGGCAAATCGTCAGGCTTCACAGAGTACCAGTCAGTATCACCTCGGACAGAGATTCCAGATTTACGTCGCACTTTTGGCGTAGCCTGCAAGAGAGTTTGGAAACTCGCCTCCAGTTCAGCTCCGCTTATCATCCGCAGACTGATGGCCAGTCAGAACGCACGATCCAGACTCTCGAAGATATGTTGAGATCTTATACACTCGACTTCGGTGGTTCGTGGGAAGATCACCTGCACCTGGTGGAGTTCGTACAACAACAGTTTCCAAGCCAGTATCCAGATGGCTCCGTTCGAGGCATTGTATGGCAGGAAGTGCTGATCCCCGCTAGCATGTGATGATGTCGACGAGAGGCAGATGCTCGGTCTGGAAATGATTGCTAGACCGTTGAAGTGGTCAGGAGAGTCAGAGATCATCTTCGAGTTGCCCAAGATCGCCAGCATCATTGGGCCGATTCCCATCGGCGACCCCTTGAATTCTCGGTCGGCGACCATGTATTCCTGAGGATTTTGCCTAACCGTGGCGTCATTCGTTTCGGCGTACGGGAAAAGCTTAGTCCTAGGTATATAGGGCCGTTCGATATTCTGGAGCGAGTAGGTGATGTATCCTATCGTCTCGCTCTTCCACACGTCGCTACGTGAGGTGCATGACGTATTCATGTATCTCAACTACGACGGTATATTCTGGACCCGAGCCACATCCTGGATCATTCAGAATTGGTTGTTGGTACCAACCTTTCGTATGAGGAGAGGCTCGTGTCGATATTGGACCGGAGAGAGAAGATACTTAAGAACAAGACTATTAGTTTAGTCCGTGTTGCTTGGGGTCATCACTCTTTGGGTGAGTCAACGTGGGAGCGTGAGGATGATATCCGATCGCGATATCCCGACCTGTTTGACTCGTAAGGTATAATGTCTTCCTTATGCCTTATGCTTTCAATTCCTTGCTTGAATAAATGACTACATGATAGACTGCTTGTTATAGCTTACGATTATTATAGCTTGTCCTTGCAATTCTAGCCTCTTGATTAAATTCCGAGGACGAAATTCTTTTAAGGTGGGTAGAGTTGTAATGCCTGTAGTTCGTATTACGTATCTTGGAATACGTGTACGTATTTTGTATTGCATATCTCTTGGCTTGGCTCGGTTTATTTTGGGTTGGTTCGGCTAGGCTTGGGTTGCCTTGGTTCATCATGAACCAAGGGAGAACCCCTACCTACCACCACCATCCCCATTTATTAACCCTCCTCTTTCTCTCTCATTATTCTTCTTCTTCTCCACATTTACTTCTACACCTACCAGGAAGGAGAGAGAGAGAGAGCTTAGGCAAGTGCAAACTTGCTTCATGATGGATCTCATATTTTATTGTTCCATTCTCTTCCTTAGTAGATTCTAAGCCTCTTTAGAACTGAAAGTTTTCGATTTTGATGGTTATATTTTGTAGATCTAAGTTTTAAGTTCCTTCTTGTTTAGTTTTCTTGGTTTTGATCTCTAAAACTTGGTTATTTTCGAAAACTAATGGTTCTATGTTGTAGAGAATTCAATTTCATTCAGTTTTGGCTTTTGTTTCGCTTGATTTCGACTCCGGATGAGTAAGTTATGGCCATTACAAGTTTTGGAACTTTTATGGCTTAACTTGCTGTTTGGGGACGATGAAACCCCATGCGCCGGGAACCCCATGCGCCCGGGAGGCCATGCGCCGGGAGGCCATGCACCGTGAAGTACCAGCAACGCTTCCCTTAACTCCGAGCATGTCATGCGCGTAGGTTCCCTACGCGCATGTATTGAAGACGCAACGTAAGTTTCTCATGCGCCGATTTGTGCAGAAATTCCATGCACCGATTTGTGCAGAAATCTCATGCGCCGATTTGTGCAGAAATCTCATGTGTCGATTTGTGCAGAAATTCATGCGCCGATTTGTGCAGAAATCTCATGCGCGATTTGTGCAGAAATCTCATGCGCCGATTGTGCAGGAATCTCATGCGCGATTTGTGCAGAAATCTGCGCCGATTTGTGCAGGAATCTCATGCACCGATTTGTGTAGAAATCTCATGCGTCGATTTGTGCAGGAATCTCATGCACCGATTTGCGCCGGAATCCCATGCGCCGATTTGTACAGGAATCCCATGCGCCGATTTGTGCAAGAATCCCATGCGCCGATTTGTGCAGGAATTCACTGTTTTGCCTGTTTAAGTTATTTTGTAGCTAGAATCTTGAAAAACTTAAAACATAAAGTTGTAGATCTTTTCCTTGGCTTCAAGAATATGTTATTAGTTTTTATACAATCTTTCTCATTCAAGATAATATAAGAATAGAACACGATAGTGGCTCGCTGTGGCGCACTCTTGACAAGTAAACTGACATGACAAGTATGAAATACCTGGACACCGTGGGCGATTGTGTTTGTAATAAACTGGTACTGTCTTGCATCATGTCTAGGATAGGGATCCCTGAGTACCACGGTCAGGGGTACCTACTGAAATTGACTAAGGCTAATTAACTAGAATGATTCAGTAGTCATGAAGAGATTCCCAGCTACAGGCAATCCCGTTATCTGGGCACACTAACGGATTTGTAGCCTACCGACGAGTAGGGCACATTTCCAGCACACAGTTACGTGTTGCATTCTTCATAACGGACATTCGACCCAGATAACCTGGATGGTCTGCAGGGCTTGTGGCTGTTGGGATAATCTCATTACATTTTGCTAGTAACTAGGCCTGTGATAACCCTAGTTAGTTAAAAGTATCAAGCCGTACTCTTGATTGGCCGTGATTGATTGGATAAAGTTTATTCCAGCTTAGTCTTATCCTGATCCTGTACAAGATTGTATCAGGACATGATTTCTTGTATCGATAAATGATAGGATACCAAGTTATGTTCAGATGAAGGGTTACAACCCCGGTCCTTGTTTGGTTAAGGGTTGTAACTTGGCTATCTGAATAGTTCCATGGTTATCTTATCATATATCGTCATGCTTATTGTGCCCGCCTTAACAAAAAGATCAGGGGTCCAGTTCTGTTCAGGCGAAGGGTTACAACCCCGGTCCTTGTTTAGTTTAAGGGTTGTAACCTGGCTCCCGGAGCAGTTCTGTGTCCTCTCTTCGTTTATTATCTTATTGTAACCCCCTGTCATGCTCGTCATGTTTTACCTTTACTTCAATACCATGATTATTTATACTGGCCTTAACAATAAAGATCAGGGGTCCAGTTTTGTTCAGGCGAAGGGTTACAACCCCGGTCCTTGTTGGTTTAAGGGTTTTAACCTGGCTTCCGGAGCAGTTCTGTGTCCTCTCTTCGTTTATTGTCTTGTTACCTTATCAATAGTAATTGAGGCGGGTTCTATTCAGGCGAAGGATTGCAACCCCGGTCCTTGCTTAGTTTAAGGGTTGCAGTCTGGCTACTTGAGTGGTTTCTCCGTGTTCAATATATTATGTTATCTCAGCTATTATCACTATCTTTTAATTACCTTACTATTTATTTGTGATATGCTGGTTTAGTACCTAAGTGAAGCCTCCTTTGTGGCACTTGCTTTTCTGGAGCTGACCCAGCTGGTTTTGTGTGGCCAGATATCGGAGGCACCAGAGGATCTACCTACTATCCAGCCAGATGGTGACCACCAGGCGTAACCCTGGCAACGAGTGGGTTTTTTTTTGTCCTCCCACTTTGATTGTAAAATTTCTTTGAGGCGTTTTGCCGACGAGCACGTGTTAGCTCGATGCCCTTTATTTACTGTCTGCCTACGGGCTTGTAACATGATTGACAGATCCTAGGGTTGATCAGTATGACTGAACTCTTGCTAGTCCTGACATTTTGTACGACTAGCTTCATGATCATCCAATAGTAATGTATGGGATGCCTTGCTATATATTTGGTGCTCTGACATCTTGTAACTACATTACTTGCTTGTGATTGAGACAATAGGCTTGTTCATGACCATAGAAGACTGGTGGCTTGTAGTTAAACCCTCATGTATCTAGACAGCCGTGACCGTATAGCGAGTAGGTTGCACTTCAATATACGTAGCTGGCTATGTATGCCCCCGCTCTCAGTATTCTGGTTCTGGGATATGACATGGTTTTAGTGGTGGCCCATGAGGTCTTGTAAATCAAGATATGTGAGGGTTTACCGAATAGATGTCTCAATCAGTACTCGTCCTTGATCTCTACGTATCCTCTTGATCCCTGAAAATCTTGACCTGATCACATGCTTGTATCGTTGATCTGTCCTGGTCCTTCCTTATTGTTTCCTATGTCGTCTTCTTCAGCGGCATTGTTCCTGGACCTGATCAGCAAGGCGGAGCACCTTCCGCGGACCAGCAGCACCTGGAGATCAAGTCCAGCATCAGGAGTAGCCTCCAGGTCGTGCCCACGAAGGGAGAACCACCAGTTCAGCCGTCCAGCCAGCAGAGCATGATGATGGCACTTTAGTGGGTCTCATCAGGACGCTATTAGCTTCCCAGGATCGACGAGGAGATGCCTTGCACCAGGCGGTGGCAGACGCTTTGACCAGGGAGGTCATCAGGGTAATAGCGCGGCAACAGCTTCAAAGCGCTTGAACCCTCCTATAAACCCCCCAGACGAAACCCTAACCCTAGTCTAAATTCGACTACAACAGCCCGTCTTCCCCCACTTTCCCTAACCCTAACCCTAACTCCGACGACCCCTAGCACCACCACGACAAGTTCGCCTGCTACGAGAGTGCCCACCCCAGCACCGCGACGCCGACGCTTCCTCGCCCTGTCGCCGCACCAACAGCCCGCTCGACTTGGACACGTACGTGTCACTTGTTTTCCTCCTCCGACACGACTCGTCTTCACATATGCGACTCGCCGCGTCCCAACGAGCCTAGTAGTAAGTCTGGACACGACCAACTCGAGTCGTGCGTGTCGTGCACGACCCGGACACTGGGACTCAGCCATTCTTCGTGTCCCTAACTGTCAGGACACGAAGTTTGGGCAATCGGGTTAAAACCATTAACCTAAAATCTAACATAAAACAAACCCAAACCTTTCCCCTAACAACAGACTCGGGCTGACCCCCTGGCTAGCCCGACCCGCCTAACACCCCCTGCCTGACCCGAGTTTGAGCCCCCCCCTTCCCTGTTTTGTTTTGTTTTGTTTTTTGTTTATGTTTTATTTTATTATTATATGTATATAGTATATATAGTATATATATGTATTATATATATATATGTATATGTATATTATGTATATATATTATATATATACTGTGTATGTATATATATATACTGTATTTGTGTATATATACATATACAATATATTAATATATTTTGTATATATATATATTATTATATATATTATATATTATATATTAATATATAATACCATATATATATATATAATATATATTATATATATATTATATATATATATATATGTAATATAAAATATATATATATATATATATCTAATATATTATATATAAATAATATATATTAATATTATATATTAATATTATATATATTTTATATAAGATATATATATAATTATTTTTTTTTTTTTTTTATATATATATATATATATATATATATATATATATATATATATATATATATATATATATTTATATGTATATGTATAAATATTATTGTTTTATATTTATATATGTATTTCAAATTCTACCTTGTACAAAATATTATTACCACAAGTTTTATTGTATATTTTGTGACTTGCAATTTTACCACTTTAAAAATATTATTTATATTTAAATTCCTGTAATTTTATTGATTATGACCAATTGATGTCCAAACCTAGCATGGGTTTTTTCGCTCAATTGTTTCTAATACATTCAGAGTCTGTACAAGTCATATTGGACTTGATTCATGGCTCTGGGTTCTGTATCTGGACTTCGGTTCAATTTTGAATACATGGACAAAATAGTAAATAATTAATTAATTATTTTTTAGAAACTGTTGCTTGCTATTTTTGAATTTTTATATATTTTAATTGCTGTAAAAATCTAGAAAAATTTTCTTTTAAATACTATGTTAATTTTGCTAATTTATTATAATTTTCCAGTATTTATTAAGTACTTTGGTATTTTATAAAAATCGGAAAATAGAACTCATTTTAAAGATACATATGTTTGCTGATTTCTAATAATATTATATGAAGGTTTATAAATTCCAAAAAAATTAGTATAAGTTTCTATAATTAACAAGGATAATTTTTGTTTTTTATTTTATGTAAAATTGAACTTTTTGTCTATCTCAAAAATTGTTGGAACAATGTACAGTTTGATTTATTTACTGAATAATTACGACTTTCAATGTTTTGTGTTGTTTTGAGTTATAGACGTATTGGACCTCACCCCACACTAGTGTAAAGACCCTAGAAAGTTAGTTTGGATATTGTGTCACCCCATATTGGTCTCCTATACTAAAGTTACCATTTGGCTAGGTGTCCAGTCAGAAAGTCGTGTCACACCACTAGTGTCTTAGTGTTAACTTAGTGTAAAAACTAAATTTATGTGTTATTTCTACAGTGAAGAGTCACTAGGCTTCTATAGCATTTTTATCGCTGCTTTGCTTTGCTAAAGGCAAGTACTTCTACAAACTTTACATACTGTTACATCAATGAACTGTGATCCAACCATGTTAAATGCTGATCCTTGGAGTAGCAAGTTAAATCTTCACATGTTGTATTATTTTTATTCCCTATCATGTTTAGAACAGTTTTATATCTCTCACATAATTAGAATCTGGGTTATGGAAAAACTGATAGTTGAGTACGTGATCATGCCCCTCTACAGTACCGAGCAAAGTATCATTTTATATGTTACTGCGCCGTAAGCCTTACTTTCAAAGCTGTATTTGTGCGTATGTACATCTATCGCCTTTACACTTATACGGTAGTATATTTATTATGTGCCTCTGCACATTGTACACCCATTGACGATCACATACCTGCTACAGTTTTAAATATTACATATGCATCTGTCTCTATAACATATGTGTCCTTGCCATGATAGATTATGATGTGCCATGATTCCAGTTTATTACTTCATGTTCATTTCATATTTTGTATATTAGTTTGCTAGAATCAGTACTTGCTCCCGTCTGACAGGATAATGTTGTAGGTATACTTACTGAGAAAGAGTTGCTCTGTGATTCATATTATGGAGTATTGTCGAGGACCAGGCTTTATCTTACGAGGATGTACCTGCGGAAAAACTCGTATAGTTATCTATTTACTTTGGACTTTCGAGAGTAGTCATGTATTAGACTATGTATTTTGTGATTGGACCTGTATCCAGCTTTATATTTCGGACTTGTACTCGGGACTTTCTTACATATGAGATGACTTTTGTGTTTGGGACATTTCTGACTTTATTACTTATAGAACTGTTAGCACATTTTAGTCTTACCTTGTTATCTTTAGAACAGCTTACTACGCTTTATCTCAAGCGTAGGCTGGACATGACTCGGATCGGCCCAACAATTTGGGTAGCGGATCGTGACAACGGTACACTTCGACATGGGAGGCGTCTTTGTGTACACAGTGGTGATATCAGACAGGAGATCAAGGCAGAGGCTCACAGCTCTCAGTATTCGATTTATTCCGGTGGTATGAAGATGTACCGTGATATCCATTAGCACTTTTGGTGGAATGGCATGAAGAGGGGGATAGCCCGATTTGTCTCTCGGTGCTTGGTTTGTCAACAAGTTAAAGCTGAACATCAGAGGCAGGCTGGACTTCTTCAGTCCTTGCCAATTCCAGAATGGAAGTGGGAGCATATAACCATAGATTTCGTGACTGGATTACCTAGGTCCCCGGCCGGTAGAGATGCTATTTGGGTTATCATAGACAGGCTCACGAAGGTGGCTCACTTTCTTCCGTTTAAAGTTGGTCAGTCGACGTCTCAGCTGGCAGAGATGTACCTCAGGCAGATCGTCGATTTTACGATATACCAGTCGGTATCAGCTTGGACAGAGATTCCAGATTTACGTCGCACTTTTTGTGCAGCCTGCAAGAGAGTTTGGGAACTCACCTCCAGTTCAGCCCAGCTTATCATCCACAAACAGATGGTTAGTCAGAGCGTACCATATGAACCTGGGGGAGTTCGGTGGTTCATGGGGCCGATTCTCATTGAAAAATCTTGTACACTCGACTTCGGTGGTTCATGGGAAGATCATCTGCGCCTGGTGGAGTTCTCGTACAATAACAGATTCCATGCCAGTATACAGATAGCACCGTTCGAGGCACTGTATGGCAGGAAGTACAGATCCTCGCTAGCATGGGACGATGTTGGAGAGAGGCAGATGCTCGTTTCGTAAAATGATTACTCAAACCGTTGAGGTGGTCGAAAGAGTCAGAGATCATCTTCGAGTTGCCCAAGATCGCCAGCATCATTGGGCCGATTCTCATTAGCCCCTTTGAATTCTCGGTCGGCGACCATATATTCCTGAGGATTTTGCCTAACCGTGGCATCATTCGTTTCGACGTACGGAGAAAGCTTAGTCCTAGGTATATAGGACCATTCGACATTCTGGAGCGAGTAGGAGATGTGTCATATCGTCTTGCTCTTCCGTCGTCGTTGTGTTAGGTGCATAACGTGTTCCATGTATCCCAACTACGATGATATATCCTGGACCCGAGCCACATCCTGGATTATTCGGAATTGGTTGTTGGTACCAACCTTTCATATGAGGAGAGGCCCGTGTCTATATTGGACAGAAGAGAGAAGATACTCAAGAACAAGACTATTAAGTTAGTCTGTGTAGCTTGGGGTCATCACTTTTTGGGTGAGTCAACGGGGAGCGCGAGGATGATATCCGATCGTGATATCCCAACCTGTTTGAATCGTAAGGTATAATCTTCCTTATGCCTTATGCTCTCAATTCCTTGCTTGAATGAATGATTGCTTGATTGATTGCCTTGTTATAGCTTGCATGTGATTAGTATAGCTTGTCCTTGTCTCTCTAGCCTCCTAATTAAATTTGAGAACAGAATTCTTTTAAGATGGGTTGAGTTGTAACGACCGTAATTCGTATTACGTATTTTGGTATATGTGTACGTATTTTGATTCATGGCATGTCTCATTGCATGTTTTATTTTGGCAATTCATTTGCTTGGTTCGATTTGTATGGTTCGGCTTGGCTTGGTTTTTATGTGGACCAACCCCACCTACCACTCCACTCTTCTTTTATTAGCAGCCCCTCCTTCTCTTCCTTATTACTTTTTCATTAACTCTTCTTCTTCCTCACCATTACTCTCCACCTACCAGAGGGAAAGCCTAGGCAAGTGCAGCTTGCTCATGGAGGAACTCAGTTTTTATTGTTCCATTGTCTTCTTCACGAGATTCGAAGACACTTTATACTTAGTATTTTTGATTTCCATGGTTCAATTTGTGTAGATCTAAGCTTGTTGTATTTTCAGATTTCTTGGGTATTGATCTATCTAACCTTATTATTTTCAAGTTTTGATGGTTCCATGTTGTAGATAATTTCTTTCTGCCCCATTTTGACCCATTGAAGTCTGAATTCAGACCTTGGATGAAGGAGTTATGGAGCTTTGAAGCCATGGCTTTCCATACTTCTTCTTCTTCTCGGAAAGTAGAGAAGAAGAACAGTTCTCTGGCCGCATGGCTTTTCATGCGACAGTTTCCCTAGCCGCATGGCAGTCTTAGTCGCATGACAGCTTCAGCCGCATGAACTCCTAAATTCCTTAGCCGCATAGATATCTTTGGTTTCCAGCAGCAGGAACTCATTCAGCCCCTTGCCGCATATGCAGGGAGTCCCCTGGGCCGCATGGCCCGTGCCGCATAGACGCTATTTGCCGCATGGATGCCCTGTTTCTATTTGCCGCATGAACTTCTGCTTTTCAGCCGCATGACCGCATGCTCTCTGTCGCATAAGCCTGCTCTTCCGAGCCGCATACCCCTGTTCCCCCTTCTGGCCACATAAAGTCATTTTCCCTTGTCGCATATGCTTGTTGTCCCATTGCCGCATAGGCCTTGGCTTTCTAGCCGCATGGCCTTGTTGGTCCTTAGCCGCATATGCTCGCATTTTCTAGCCGCATGAGCTTGCTCCCCCCACAGCCGCATGAGCCTCGTTTTCCAAGCCGCATGAGCGTGCATCACCTAGCTGCATGAGCCTCGTTCTACGCCGATGAGCGCGCATCCCCTCACCGCATGGCTCTTTCCATAAACCTTGTCCTCTTTTATTATATTATTTATTATTATTATATTAGAATGTTACATTTATGCTCATGTTTTCTGACTCTTTGTGAATGCTTGTATCATGTAAATTTTGTACATATTCCCGAAACACGATAGTGGCCCGCCGTGGCGCACTCTTGACAAGTAAACCTGACATGATACACTTCGATATGTTGTTACGACAGCTAGCTCGACATGACAAGAATGAATGACCTAGATACCGTAGACAATTGTGTTTGTACAAATAAACCAGTATTGTCTTGCATCATGTCTTGGAATGGGACCCCTGAATACCACGGTCAGGGGTACCTACTGAAATTGACTAAGGCTAATAACTAGAAAATCCAGTAGTCATGGAGAGATTTCCCAGCTACAGGCAATCCCGTTATCTGGGCGCCCCATCATGGATTTGTAGCCTACCGTCGAGTAGGGCACATTTCCAGCACACTGACATGTGTTGCAACCACCAAACTACTTAAGGGTACATGCGTTTCCTGGACGATGTACCCACATGAATTCAATCCCCAAACTGCGTCTGGATAACCTGGATGGTCTACGGGGCTTGTGGCTGTTGGAATAATCTCATTGCATTTTGCTAATAACTAGGCATGTGATAACCCTAGTTAGTTAAAGTATCAAGCCGTACTCATTTCGTGGTCGTGATTGATTGGATGGAGTCTAGCCCAGCCTAGTTTTGTCCTGATCCGGTACAAGATTGTAGCATAACCTGATTTCTTGTGCTTTACTTATCGATAAATGATGAGAAACCAAGTTCTGTTCAGATGAAGGGTTACAATCCCGGTCCTTGTTTGGTTTAAGGTTTGTAACTTGGTCATCTTAATAGTCCCATGGTTCTCTTATCATATATCATCATTATTTATGCTTACCTTAACAATAATGATCAGGGGACAAGTTCTGTTCAGGTGAAGGGTTACAACCTCGGTCCTTATTTGGTTAAGGGTTGTAACCTGGCTCCCGGAGCAGTTCTGTGTCCTCTCTTCGTTTATTGTCTTATTGCACCCTATGTCATGCTTGTCATGTTTTACTTTACCAACAAGTATTTGAGACGGATTTCTATTCAGGTGAAGGGTTGCAACCTCGGTCCTTGTTTGGTTTAAGGGTTGCGACCTGGCTACTTGAATGGTTTCTTCGTACTCAATTTATTATTGTTGTCCCTGTTATTATCTGTATCTTTATAATTCTTTATTATTCATTTATGATATACTGGTTTTAGTTCCTAAGTGAAGCCTCCTTTGTGGCACTTGCTCTTTCTGGGATCTGACCCAGCTGGTTTTGTATGGCCAGATGTCGGAGCAGCTCCAGAGGATCTACCTATCTTTCAGCTAGATGGTGACCACAAGGCGTAACCCTGGCAACGAGTGGGTTCATTTTTGGCTCTCCTACTCTATTGTAAAAATATTCTTTTGAGGCATTTAGCCGGCGAGCACGTGTTAGCTCGTATTGCACCTTTACTTATTATCTGCCTACGGGCTGTAACATGATTGACAAATCCTAGGGTTGATCATGTATGACTGAAACTCTTGCTAGTCTTGACATTTCGTACGACTAGCTTCATGATCATCCAAATATGTAATGTATGGGATGCCTTACTATTGTATATTTGGTGTTCTGATCTTGTAACTGTTATTGCTTGCTTGAGATTGAGACAATAGGCTTGTTCACGACCATAGAGACTGGTGGCTTGTAGTTAAACCCTCATGTATCTAGACAGCCGTAACCGTATAGCGAGGTGGGTTGCACTTCAATATACGTAGCTGGCTATGTTCTCCCCCGCTCTCAGTATTCTGGTTATGGGGCGTTACAAGATCATTCTAGCAATGGAGCAGTTTGAGCACCAGACCTTTGATGCTTTTTTTGAGCAGCTAGAAGGCATAAATATATCTCCCAGAGGATAGTAGATCGAACCGGAGGATGGAAGAGGCCATGGACAGTTATCTCAGTCGTAAACCCTAGCCCCGTCAGCTAAGACCTTGACCGTTAGAGCACCTAGGAGGGCGACCACAGTTTCTTCAATTCATCACTCGACTCCGACGTACCTTCAGCAACAGAAACAAAAACAATCTTCCACAAAGGGCTGCTCTCATTGTGGGAAGCCTAGACACATGATTTCAGAGTGTCGCAGAGCACAGGGGTTATGCTTGGCTTATGGGGTACCGGACCACATGATAGGGTCCTGCCTGCATAGAGCCAGTTCATCTTCGTCAACCCTAACCAGTCAATCGGTTATAGGTCCAACACCAGTGTAGCAGCAGCAGCAGTACCAGCCTCCGAGGCCATTGTCGCCTCAGGTTCAAGCATTTCAGCAGTAGCACAACAGTGTGCTCAGGCCCAAGCCCAAGTTAGAACAAGTAGAGAGATCACCAGCAGCGGAGACCAGCACCAAGAGGACAGGTCAAGATATGGCTTTATCGGTAGCAGAAGAACTGGCATCAGGTGAGGTGGTGGCAGGTACCATTCTTGTCAACTCTTTTCCAGCATTAGTATTATTTGATTCAGGTGCATCGCATTCATTTATGTCTGCACGATTCATAACACAGATACGACTGGAGCCCGAATCATTATCAGTAAGGCTCAATATACTTACTGGTAGCAGTCTTGTGGGAGCATATAGAGTCTTTTCATCGTGTCGAATCGTACTTAGCAGTAGAGAGTTTCCCGCTTGATTGATAGAATTTTCCATGGTCGATTATGATGTGGTCCTAGGAATGGATTGGTTGAAGGATAGTATGCAAGAATAGACTGCCATGTTGGCAGAATTATTTTTGGTATTTTTGGCGAAGAAGAGTTTTCATTTTCCAGAGGCAAAGTAGCACATTCTTCGCTAATCGTACAGATGGCAGTTGCAGAAACAGTTCAGTTTCTCAGAGCAGTAGAAAAATTTTATGTCATATTTTTCGAAGAGCTTCCAGGCATGCCGCTAGAGAGAGAGAGATATAGAGTTCACCATTGATTTAATTCTAAAGACGGTACCAGTATTAGAGAGCGTCCACAGAATGACACCATCATAATTGAAGACACCATCATAATTGGAGATCATGTACAAGATGATTGAAGAACTCAGAACCAAGGAATTCATTTGTGCTAGTGGATCACCTTGGAGAGCCCCGATGCTTCTTGTGAAAAAAATGATGGTATGTCAAGATTATGTGTTGATTATCGTATCTTAAATTCGTTACAATCAAGAACAGATATCCCTAGTGCATAGATAATTTATTCGACCAACTCAGTAGGGCAGTAGTATTCTTAAAGATTGACTTGCGGTAAGGGTACCATCAGATCAGAGTCAAAGAGCAAGACATCCCGAAGACCGCATTCAGATCTAGATATGGACATTGAGTTTCTCGTTATGCCATTCGGAGCGACCAATGCACCAACAGCATTCATGTATCTCATGAATCGCATATTCATGCCCTATTTGGATAGTTTTTATTGTGTTTATAGACGATATATAGTCTACAGTATGGGTGAGGCAGAGCATGAGCAACATCTCTGAGTGGTCCTTCAGATTCTCAGAGAGCACCAGTTGTATACGAAGTTCAGCAAGTATGAATTTTGGCTTGATCGTATCTCGTACTTATGTCACATCATCACCATATGTAGAGTGGAAGTGGACCCCCAGAAGATAGAGGCTATGGAGACATGGCTAGTACCAAGTACCATCGTAGAAGTTTGCGGTTTTCTAGGATTGGCGGGCTATTACCGACGATTTGTATCAGACTTTGCTTAGATTTCAGCGCCATTGACGCAGTTGACCCGTAAGGATGTACAGTTTGCTTGGATAGTGGAGTGTCAGAGTTCATTTGAGAAGTTGAAGCAAGGATTGATGATGACACCTATTCTCACTCTTCCAGATGGGACTGGAGGATTTTCAGTTTATTGTGATGCTTCAGGCAGAGGATTAGGATGCGTCTTAATGCAGCATGGCAAGGTAGTAGCTTGTGCATCACGTCAGCTTCGTGATCATGAGAGAAATTATCCAATACATGACTTGGAGTTAGCAGTGGTGGTTTTCGCACTCAAGCTTTGGAGGCATTATTTATATGGAGATCGGGTAGAGATTTTTATCGACCACAAGAGTCTTAAGTATGTGTTTACCCAGAAGGATCTTAACATTTGCTAGAGAAGATGGCAAGAATTGCTAGTGGATTATGACATCAACCTACAGTATCATCCTGGGAAGGGAAACGTAATAACAGATGCATTGAGTAGAAGAGCAAGGTTTTATTTCCTAATAGTGCAACCCGAGTTATTAGCAGATCTTTAGAATATAGAGATAAAGATAGTTCTCCCCAACAATGTGGCATTGATGGCCAGTATGCAAGTTCAGTTCAGCATAATTGAGAGGATCAAGATAGCTCAATCAACAAATTTCAAGCTTTAGCAGCTTAGGGCAGAATGTCAAGCAAGACGGAGAACAGAATTATGCATTTACGAAGATGGCACACTCCAACATGGAAGGCGTCTTTATGTACCCAGTAGTGACATCAGACAAGAGATCATAGCAAAGGATCACAGTTCATAGTATTTAATTCATTCCGGTGGTATGAAGATGTACCGAGATATTCGTCAGCATTTTCGGTAAAATGGTTTGAAGAGGGAGATAGTCCGGTTTGTCTCTTTGTTTGGTTTGCCAGGAAGTCAAAACTGAACATCAGAAGCCAAGTGGACTTCTACCTTTACCGATCCTAGAATAGAAATAGGAGCATATTACCATAGATTTTGTAACTGGATTACCTAAATCCCCAGTTGAAAGAGATGCTATATGGGTTGTAGTTGACCGACTTACTAAGGTAGCTCATTTTCTCCCTTTCATAATTGGTCAGTAACGAATCAGCTTACAGAGATGTACCTCAGCAGATAGTTAGATTGCATGGAGTGCCAATCAGTATCGTATCAGACAGATATTTAAGGTTTACATCGCACTTTTGACGGAGTCTTCAAGAGAGTTTGGGAACTCATCTCAAGTTTAGTTTAGCTTATCATCCACAGAAAGATGGTCAGTCCGAGCACAAGATTCAAACTCTTGAAGATATGTTACGATCCAGTACACTTGACTTTGGTGGTTCGTGGGAAGATCACATGCATCTGGTGGAGTTCTCCTACAATAACAGTTTTTAGGCCAGTATCCAGGCACATTCTGAGGCACTATATGGCAGAAAGTGTAGATCACATTTAGCCTAGGATGATGTAGGCGAGAGACAGATTCTTGGTCCAAAAATGGTTATGCATACTATCGAGGTGGTCAGACAAGCTAGAGATCATCTTCGGTTGCACAAGATCGTCAGTGCCATTGGGCTGATTCTCATTGGCATCCACTTAAGTTTTCTATCGACGTCCACGTATTCCTTAGGATCTCGCCTACCCGTGGTGTCATTAGATTCGGCGTGCAGAGAAAGCTTAGTCCTAGGTATATAGGGCATTTTGATATTCTCGAGCGAGTAAGTGATATGTTGTCACGACCCACACCTGGTATAGGGGCACGAGTGCATAACAGCACCCAGCCTACGCCATAGAATCGGCGGTAGAACGCTGTTCTAGGTCGCTAACTAACAACTCACACAATGATATAATGTTCCTGTTATAGATCTCAACTCCGAATGGAGGACAAGTATAAAAATATGGTAATACTCAATCACAGTCTAAAGCACGCTAAGATATAAAGAAGTCTAAATAACTATAAAGACTTAACAAACAACTACTAAATAATATCCAAATCAAATCTCAAATACAATGTCAAAATCTCCAAGTTATTACAAGTCAAAGTTCAAACAAAGAATCTAATATAAGTCAACTAAAACTCTCTTCGGTCACTCCTGAGAATCTGGACCCAAGGTAGCTATCCCCTCCTCGGATCCATAGTATGTAGGACACATATCCTCTGAGAAATTATCTAAAAAATATATCCAATCAGGATGGAACAAGCATACTCCTCTAGCAGTTCCAAATAAATGATAAAGACTATAAAGCAGTAATAGCAAGTGATATTTGATGAACATGGAAAGTTTAAGACAGGTAATGAAATAGAATCAACAGTTAAAACCAGGAAAGTAAATACAGTAAAATAGAAGAACATGGCAGTAAAAGCTATAAATAGAAGTAATGAACTAAAATGATGTGATACGAGTCCAACCAGTATAACATGAGATAATGTGAATCTAGTACGAGACACTAATCCAGTGTATTTTGAAATATCGAGTTCAACATGTAACGATTAGACGAGTAGTAAATACGACACGTCACACGCTTGGCCTAGCGCGACGACTATCTTTCTTTTAGGGTGATTATTGTTGAATACGATATATCCCACGCTTGGCCTAGCGATGACGGCTATCTTTCTTGTGGTTCTTGTTGAATACGAGACATCATACGCTTGGCCTAGTGGTAATGGCTATCTTTTTTGTGGTTCTTGTTGAATACAGCATGTCGCACGCTTTGTAGTACACGTCCCGCTCAGTCAATTGGAGGAATCGGAACGCGACAGCGTTCGAATTTAGTCTTGCAACGGTGACTCGAAGGCCCGCTCGGTCGAGGCGACTCCTCGCTCAGGTGGGATAGTTTCGGTGAACTCGTCTCATCTTAGCATTCCCATAATAAATTGCATATCTAACTTACACAAGTAGGCTTGATAATAAAATAGACGAATCCACATAGCTAAGAGAATAATCTCGACGGGTCGAATTGAGTTAGAATATGAAAAAGTTCAACGGTCGACTTAGAGTTGGTGCACGATGCTTTGAAAATGACACTCGGTCCTTCGTTCTGTGGCTTGGGAGAAAGAAAAGTTGGTCTTCGCCACAAGCTAAGAGTTAGCCTAAGTCATAGGCGTCGCCCTCATAAATGCTTCGTAAATATGCGCGATCCCATCGTCCAAGGCTTGACGCAGTCCTTGCTCGTCAAGTTGTTGCACGATTAAGTTAGGCTGAGTTATGATAGGCTATCGAAGTCTTTTCTAAGGCACGGGCCACGGTTAATTCATTTGGAGTTTGGAAAGAAGGGCTTTCGAATAGTTGTTCCTGAGTTGGATGAAATGATAGAGAAAGAAAGAAGAAGGCTCGCGACCATGGATCGTCGAGGTAGTCTCAGATGTGAGAAGTATTAAACTTGGCCCCGAAAGAGATGGTAACACTAGAAGTAGAATGACTGTGTAGACGTCAGTTCGAGTCGAGTCTTGCATGGTCATTGGACAACTTGCAGAAGGTGGGATAATGTTTCTCGAACGGCGACCCAGGCGGCCAACGGGACTGTTTGATAGAGACATAATTAGCAGTACTAGATGACTATACGGGTTAGGCGGGACTTGCAGCGAGCTCGCTACTCGCACTGGCAAGGGGCGTCCGTTTAACAAGTATGGTGTCCAGGATAGCGCTGGGCGCTAGTGACTAGTTTTATAGATGAGTCGGCATGGACGCGATCGCGTGTATGCCTTTGGATTGAATCGAGTATTGTGTGTACTATATCAATGAGTCGAGTCGAATGCGTGCCCGATCGGAAGATAATGTTTGGGCCTAAGATTTGGCGCAATAAAGATACCGTGCTTCGACACGAGATGTAGCGTCAAGTCTTAAGTTGTCTGCATATAAGTTGCATATTGGATTTGAGTCATCTTGCATTTAAGTCAGAAAATACCGCAAGACAAAGTCGGTCGAGTGACACTTAGTCCACAAGTCTTGATTGGGTCAGTTGGTGATTAAAGTAGCAAGGGCCGCGAGACGACAATATGGTTAAGTCACACTGAGTTTACGAGGCACGGCACAATAGACTTGTAGCACGGTCACATGAAAATTGGGTACTATCGTGTAGGGTGTCTCTGATTATGTGCAAAAAGGCAAGCACGACATGATAGGTTAACGTTGTTGGTACGAGAATGGTCTAAAGGCAAAGTATGTGTTGGTGTTGTTGATGCAAGCACGGTGTCACTCCCCGATCCCGATATATGTATTCTTTAAAAATTCTGTATACGGTATCTGTATTTAGCATGTATATAATTCTGTATTTTTATTAATGGTTGCATGTAGCTTTCAAGCTTGCCATTAGTGGGATGGATAGAGATTAGGGATTAGGGTTTTCATTAACCAACCCCTATTTATAATATCTTTCTCACTCTCTCTCCCCATTCACTTCTCCATTTATTTCTCAACCACCACTCCACAGACAAGTACAACTTGCTCAAAGTGGAGATTAGTGAATTTTTCCTTCTTGATTTTTCCTTAATATTATTTGTATATATTATTCTTCTCTTCATTCTCTATAAGTTTAGTTCTTGAAGATTCTGAATTTTATGGCTAGATTTGTGTAGATCTAAGTTCCTAAAATCTAGGATTTTATGGGTTTTTATGGTTTTGATCTATCAAACTTGGCTATTTTCGAAAACCAATCGTCCTATATTGTAGGAAATTTGATTCTACACAGTTTTGACCTTTGAAAGTTAGATTTTGACTTGTTTGGAGGAAGTTATGGCCAAAGCAATAGTTGGTTTCATCATGGTTCGCCTACGCTGGCTCTGGCAGGGAAGATGAACAGTTGCAGCCGCATGTGCTCAATCCAGCCACATAAGCAATGGTGGCCGCATAAAGCTTTCCATCAGCCGCATAAAGTTTTCTAGCATTACAGCGAATAAGCTATTCTCAGCCGCATAAGCATTGCAACCGCATGTGAAAATCTCGGCCGCATAAGCATAGCTGCCGCAGGAATTTCTTGAGCCGCATGCGCCCTGACCATTTCCCAGCCGTATGGCGCTGGCAGCTTCAGCCGCATAAGCTTTTTAGCCGCACGAACCTGTTCATCCTGGCCGTATAGACCCGATTCTTCCTGAGCCGCATGAACCTTGCAGCTTATGTTTGTTGGTTCTTGGCCGCATGCGCCCCGCTTACTCTCCAGCCGCATATGCCTTCTGTCCTGAGCCGTATGCGTCCCACGTTATCCAGCCGCATGAGCTCGTTCTTCTGGCCGCATGGCGCATGGCAGTTGGTCGTATGAGCTTTAGAAGCCATAATAGCCTGCTTTTCGAGCCATTAAGTCATACGGACTTTATTTCTTGGCCGCACGAGCCTCAGCCGCAGGTTCCTATGTGTATTAGTCCTTATTTCTGATCTGACTACCTATGTGATGGCTGGATATCCCTATGTGTGTACCGAGGTACAATCTACGTGAGCACCGAGGTGCTATCCTATGCGCTAAGTGTTCCTACGTGATACCTGCCAGTACCTCCAAGAGTCCAGTATTTACATAAGTAATAGTCGGTAGCAATGACGTGGTATGTGATGTGTTGTATTACACCAAGAAGGAGGAAACACACGTATGACTCCAGGAGCCAGTACGGATTTCTTCTTGGGGTACTCATACAAAGTATGACATCTAGAGGAGTGAACATGTGACCACGACATGTGAACTCTGGGAACAACATAGGGATTAACTAGGCAACAACTTGGTAGATGCATTGGGTAGGAAAATTCCGAGATCGTGCATACTGGCCACCCCAGGTTCAGTCCTGACGTGTCGGGTTGGCCGCCATGGATATGGCATTATTTGCCTATAGCGGAAGGCTATATCCGACTCTACGAGCTATGTGTTATATGTGTTAGCGCGGTAGCCCTCCGGGGGACTGGTGCATATTCAATGTGTTATATGTCTTATGGTTTGGCTAGCCCTGCTGGGTTGACACGATCCGAGGATTCCTTTCAATCATATCGCGGGGATAACTCCGCCAAATATAGAAAGCCGCAGGAATGAATGACCGTTTGGAAAATGACTTGACTGTGCTTGAGCTTTCTAGTAGCCGAGGGACATGGACTGTCACGGTATGTGGTCCAACCCATGTCCTTGTTTGGTTGTTGGGTTGGCCTATCGTGCTAGGACAGGCTGTGGACCGAGGTTACGACCAGAAGCTTATTATTATTATTATTATTATTATTATTATTATTATTATTATTATTATTATTATTATTTCTATTGTTATTTTTTGCTTGGGATTTATCTCACTCTTTTGTGCTCCCTTGTGGTACTTGCTTTCGGGGCTGACCCCGCTGGTTTTGTTTGGCCAGATCACGTAGCAGAGCCTGAGGATTCGAACTTCTTCTCTGACGTTAATGGTGCATACTAGGAGCATGGCTGGCGGGGACTCGAGTGGGTTTCTTCTCCACCACTCTTGTATCTTTACTTATGTCCTGGCATTTAGCCACCGGCATCTGTTTAGCCGGCTAATTTAGATATTTTGTCTTGCATAATTGTAATTAAATCAGATTACAGCTGAATACAATTTTGTACCTATGACTTTCTGGGCTAGCTAACTTATAAAGCTAGATCCCATGATCATTTTGATGAAGCGTCAGGGGCGCCTTATTGCTTTATCTTATATGTTCATTAATTGATATTTTCTTGCTTGAATGATTAAGACCTAGATGTTCTGTGTGACCCTAGGAGACTTGAATGTAGCATATACCCCTAGTCTCTCGACAGCCACGATCGTCGTATGACGTTTGTATACCTCATATGGAGTAGCTGGCCTAGTCCGTCTCCGTATTTCGGTACTGGGGCGTGACAAGGTTTTATTGGTGGCCCATGCAGGTTGACTTTTCAGACTTGTGGGGTGTAACTATTATAGGAGTCTCAATCAAACTTGTCCCCTTTGAATCTCTTGCCTCGATTCTCTTTCCTCACTGTGATTGATCACCTGAATTGCATCCTCGAATCTTCCTCGTCCTGATAATTAATATATGTACCCTTCCCTATAGGGTTGCTTCTTTCTCGGTAGCTAGCGAGGCCAACATGAAAGAACAACCGGCAGAGCATGGCTCGATGGGGCAGCAACCGGAAGGAGTACATTCTCCTGACCAGATTCGAGTGGAAGTGATATCAGAGCCAGTGGAACCGCAGGTTCTAGAAACCTGCACCCCAGCGGTGGCAGCAGCGACGCCAGTACCTGATGCTGTAGTACTCCTGGAGGTCATCCGGGATTCCTGGCCACTCAGCAGCGTCAGGTGGAAGCCCATCAGCAACACAGACCCGACAGCAGGAACAGAATGTGCTACTGAATCAGGGTTACAATTAGCCCTTGAGAGAAGTGTCAGAATGATTCAGGAGCATCGGAGAGGTTTTGTCGACTTAACCCGAGATATTTTGACGGCATGGAGGATGCCATCACGGCGGATGCTTGGCTTCAGGATACTGAGGCCATATTGACTGCAGCCAAGGTTCCAGCAGAAGAGAAGGTTGACTAGGTTAGACTGATACTTCAGGATCTCGCCCGCGGTTGGTGGGCATCAAAAGAGGTTGGACTGAGGCATCATGTTCCCTAGGATAGCTTCCGTACCAGATTCAAGGCTAAGTACTTTGGCGTGGTAGCGCGGTATGAGCTACAGCAGAGGTTTATCAGTCTCAAGCAGGCTGGGAAAGATGGTGGATGGATATGCAGGAGTTCTGCAGACTGAGTCGGTTTGCACCAACGATGGTAGCTACAGAGCCGGAGAAGGCGATGAGGTTCCAGGAGGACTTCATTTGGAGATTCTACAGCTAGTAGAAGGGCACGACTATCAGACTTTTGATCGTTTTAACGCAGCGGAGACATGAACTCACCCAACAGAGGTTGGTGACTAGACATGGGGGCCAGAGGAGGTCTCATTCCCAGAATAGAAGCGAGGAGCAGTACAGCGAACATCGGTGCCAGTGCCCGGTATCCGTATTCATGAGTCAGGAGCACTGCGGAGGACGGTATCAGAGATAACAGCACCAGTACGGTATCAGCAGCAGAGAACCAGCAGCAGCACCAGGGGGCGTCCATTGGGTGTACTTACTGTGGTAAAGAAGGGCTCACTATGGATGTGTGTCGTTCAGCTAATGGGTTATGCATGAGGTATGGCAGTCCAGACCATAGGATTGCCAATTGTCCTATGATGTAGAGGCTAGGAGGGCCAGTTCAGCAGTTTCTGACATTGCCAGCTCCAGGGGCAGCACCGAACAGAGGACCAGCATTGGCCGTGAGGCCGCTAGCCCAGCGTCTATCCACGCAGGCTCAGATGTTTCTTCAGGCACAGAACGAGGAAGGCCCGTAGAGGCTGCAACGACAGCATAGCCGAGGAAGGCAGCAGGAGGGAGCTCAGCAAGGCCAGGGCTAGGCCTTCACCTTATTATTGGAAGATGCGCTAGCTTCAGGGACGTGGTTGCAGGTAATATTTCTGTTACCTCTTTTCCTGTAGTAGCATTATTTGATTCGGGGGCTACCCACTCTTTTATATCTACACGATTTACGACACATATTGGATTGGAATTCGAGGCATTGCCAAAGAGGATAAATATACTCACTGGTAATGGGCTCGTAGAGTTAGCAGAGTGTGCTTAGCATATCCAGTCATAGTGAGTGGGCGATTATTGTCCGCATCTTTGATTGAGTTCTCCATGGGCAACATTGATGTTATCCTAGGCATGGACTGGTTGAGAGACAGTCATGCGACGATATATTGTCGGGAGGTAGGATAGTATTTAATGTACCCGACGTTGAGGAGTTTCTTTGTCCGATCATTGGAGGATCGACCCAAGGGAATCGTTGCAGAAGCAATGGCAGAGCGGGAACAGATTCTAAAAGTGGTCATAGAGTTTGCTGATGTATTTTCCGATAAGCTTCCAGGTTTACCACCAGTGAGAGATGTGGAGTTTTGCATTGAGCTGAATCCTAGAACGGAGCCTAAAGTCGGCAGAGTTTACAGGATGTCGCAGTCAGATTGGACAAGTTGCACCATATGAAGAAGAACTGAAGGCAAAGCAGTTTATCAGAGACAGTAATTCGCCCTGGGCAGCACCGGTGATTTTGGTACCAAAGAAGGATGGATCGACGCGGATGTGCATTGATTACCAGTAGTTGAATATAGTAACCATGAAGAACAAGTATCCGTTACCAAGGATTGATGACTTGTTTGGTCAATTGAGTAAGGCTTGCATCTTTTCTTAGATTGATCTTCGATCTGGATATTGTCAAGTGAGGGTCCGTGAGCAGGACATACCCAAGACAACATTTAGATCACGGTATGGACATTATGAGTTTGTGGTGATGCCATTTGAACTGACTAATACCCCAGCAGTATTCATGGATTGATGAATCGTATCTTTCTACCCTATTTGGATAAGTTTGTAGTAGTGTTTATAGATGATATCCTCGTCTATTCCAGTTGGAGTGAGAAACATCTTCGGATAGTTTTGCAGACCTTGAGGGAGCATCAACTTTATGCGAAGCTTAATAAATATGAGTTTTGGTTGGACCATATTTCGTTCCTAGGACATATTATTTCTGGAGCAGGAGTATCAGTAGACCCGAAGAAGGTTGAGACAGTGGAGAATTGGCCAGTTTCGAAGACGGTAGCAGAAGTGCGTAGTTTCTTGGGATTGCAGGTTACTACAGAAGGTTCGTGGCAGACTTCGCTAGGATTTCGGCACCCTTTCACGTTTGACGCATAAGGATGTAGAGTTTGTTTGGTCAGCAGAGTGTCAGACATCATTTGAAGAGCTGAAGAAGAGATTAATCTCAGCCTCGATCTTGACCCTTCAAATAGGATCGGGAGGGTTTACAGTGTATTATGACGCATCCGGGAAGGGACTTGGATGTGTGTTGATGCAGCATGGTAAGGTGATAGCATATGCATCTCGATAGCTTCGAGATCATGAGAAGAACTATCCAACCCATGACCTGGAATTAGCAGCAGTAGTATTTTCGCTTAAGTTATGGAGGCACTATTTATATGGGGATCGAGTGAGATTTACACTAATCATAAGAGTTTAAAGTATGTGTTTACCGAGAAGGACCTGAACATGAGACAGAGGAGACGGTTGGAATTACTAAAGGTCTTTGATAAATCTTCAGTATCATCCAGGCAAGACGAATGTGGTAGCAGATACCTTGAGCAGGAGAGGTGGTGCGTTCATTCTAACTATACAGAGACACATTTTGGAAGATCTTCAGGAAATGGGATTGAAGTGATCATGCCGCAAGATACAGGAGTTATGGCCAGTTTGCAGATTCAGTCCACTTTGGTAGAGAGGATCAGAACAGCTCAGGCGGAGGATCCGTGAATCCAGAAGCTTCGATCAGAGTGTGAGTCAGGTCTTAGAAAGGAGTTAGTAATCCATGAGGATGGTACACTTAGGTTCGAAACCGTCTTTGTGTACCTGGTGGAGACCTTCGATACAAAGTTATGTCAGAAGCTCATAGTTCACCTTATTCATTCATCCGGAGGCACGAAAATGTACCAAGATATAAAGCAACACTTTTGGTAGAATGGCATGAAGAGGAAGATAGCGAGGTTTGTATCCAGATGTTTGGTATGTCAGCAAGTGAAGACAGAGCAGCAGAGACCAGCAGGATTGTTGCAGTCGCTACCTATTCCAGAGTGGAAATGGGAGAACACAATGGTCTTTGTGACCGGTTTACCTAGATCTCTGACCGGCCGAAACGCGGTTTGGGTGATCGTGGATCGGCTCACGAAGGTTGCACATTTTTTTCTTTCAGAGTAGGACAGTCTACGGAGCAGCTGGCAGAAGTGTATATGAAGTAGATTGTGAGCAACATGGTGTTCCAGTCAGTATAGTATCAGATAGAGACACCCGGTTCACCTCTCACTTTTGGCGAGTTTGTACCAAAGTTTGGGTACCAAGTTGAGGTTCAGTACAGCCTATCATTGTAGACGGATGGACAATCAGAGAGAACCATTCAGACCTTGGAAGATATGTTACGGACTTGTACTTTGGACTTCAGCAGAACTTGGAAAGATCATCTTCATCTAGTAGAGTTTTTTTACAATAATAGTTATCAGGCAAGTATACAGATGGCACCGTTTGAAGTATTATATGGAAGAAAGTGCAGGTCCCCTCTGGCATGGGACGATGTGGGAGAACGAAAATTGTTGGGACCAGAGATGATCACGTAGACCGTAGAAATAGTCAAGATGATCAGAGAACGGCTTCGAGTCGCACAAGATAGACACCGCTACTGGGCAGATCGGCACCGAAGGCATCTAGAGTTTGGTGTCGGTGCCCAAGTTTCTACGGATTTCGCCAACTCGGGGTGTCATTAGATTTGGAACCCGAGGAAAGCTTAGTCCGAGATTCGTTGGCCCTTTTGAGATTCTCGCGCAGGTAGACGATGTTGCTTATCGGCTTGCCTTTCCTCCCTATCTGGCGTACATAATGTGTTTCATGTATCTCAGTTGCGTGGGTATGTCCCAGATCGAGTCACGTCCTCGACCATTGGAGTTAGTCGTTGGTACCGACCTAACTTAGGAACAACCGTGTCTATTTTGGACCGACGAAAGAAGGTGCTCAAAAACCAGATTATTAGCCTTGTCCGTGTCGCTTGGGGCATCACTCTCCGGAGAGTCAACCTGGGAGCGCGAGGACGAGATTAGATCTCGGTATCCGTACTTATTCGACTCAGGAGGTTGTTTCTCTCATACCTTGATAATTGCTTACATATTCGTTTCGTACCATTTTGAAATGTATGATCGATAACTGCTAATGATGGGTTGTTAGCGTAGATTGTAATTGCACCTTGCTTGCCCGGATACATCTACCTTTGTCTTGGCAAAATTTTGAGGACAAAATTTTTCTAAGAAGGATAGGGATGTCACTCCCCGATCCCGATATATGTATTCTTTAAGAATTCTGTATACGGTATCTGTATTTAGCATGTATATAATTCTGTATATTATTTATTAATGGTTGCATGTAGCTTTTAAGCTTGCCATTAGTGGGATGGGTAGAGATTAGGGATTAGGGTTTTCATTAACCAACCCCTATTTATAATCTCTTCTCACTCTCTTCTCTCCCCATTCACTCCTCTATTTATTTCTCTCAACCACCACTCCACAGGCAAGTACAACTTGCTCAAAAGTAGAGATTAGTGAATTTTTCCTTCTTGATTTTTTCTTGATATTATTGTATATATTATTCTTCTCTTCATTCTCTACAAGTTTAGTTCTTGAAGATTCTGATTTTTATGGCTAGATTTGTGTAGATATAAGTTCCTAAAATCTAGGGTTTTATGGGTTTTCATGGCTTTGATCTATCAAACTTGGCTATTTTCGAAAACCAATGGTCCTATGTTGTAGGAAATTTGATTCTACACATGACCTTTGGAAAGTTAGATTTTGACTTGTTTAGAGGAAGTTATGGCCGAAGCAATAGTTGGGTTTCACCATGGTTCGCCTACGCTGGCTCTGGCAGGAAGATGAACAGTTGCAGCCGCATGTGCTCAATCCATCCGCATAAGCAATGGTGGCCGCATAAAGCTTTTCTTCAGCCGCATAAAGTTTTCTAGCCGCATAAGCATTGCAGCCGAATAAGCTATTCTCAGCCGCATAAGCATTAACCGCATGTGAAAATCTCGGCCGCATAAGCATAGCTGCCGCAGGAATTTCTTGAGCATGGGCCCGACCATTTCCCAGCCGCATGGCGCTGGCAGCTTCAGCCGCATAAGCTTTTGAGCCGCATGAACCTGTCATCCTGGCCGTATGGACCCGGTTCTTCCTGAGCCGCATGAACCTTGCCGCTTATGTTTGTTGGTTCTTGGCTGCATACACCCCGCTTACTCTCCAGCCGCATATGGCTGCTGTCCTGAGCCGCATGTGTCCCACGTTATCCAGCCGCATGAGCTCGTTCTTCTGGCCGTATGGTATGGCAGTTGGCCGCATGAGCTTTAGCAGCCATAAGAGCCCGCTTTCCCGAGCCGCATAAAGTCAAGCGGACTTCAATTCTTGGCTACACGAGCCTCAGCCGCAGGTTCCTATGTGTATTAGTCCTTATTTCTGATCTGACTACCTATGTGATGGCTGGATATCCCTATGTGTGTACCGATGTACAATCTACGTGAGCACCGAGGTGCTATCCTATGCGCTAAGTGTTCCTACGTGATACCTGCCAGTACCTCCAAGAGTCCAGCATTTACATAAGTAATGGTCGGTAGCAATGACGTGGTATGTGATGTGTTGTATTACACCAAGAAGGAGGAAACACACGTATGACTCCAGGAGGCAGTACGGATTCCTTCTTGGGTACTCGTACAAAGTACGACATCTAGAGGAGTGAACATGTGACCACGATATGTGAACTCTGAGAACAACCTAGGGATTAACTAGGCAACTAACTTGGTAGATGCATTAGGTGGAAAGAATCCCGAATCGTGTCATACTGGCCACCCCAGGTTCAGTCCTGACGAGTCGGATTGGCCGCCACGGATATGGCTTTATTCGCCTATAGCGGAAGGCTATATCCGACCTCTACGAGCTATGTGTTATATATGTTAGCGCGGTAGCCCTCCGGGGGACTGGTGCATATTCAATGTGTTATATGTCATATGGTTTGGCTAGTCCTGCTTGGTTGACACGATCTGAGGATTCCTTTTAATCAGTATCGCGAGAATAACCGCCAAATATAGAAAGCCGCAGGAATGAATGGCCGCTTGGAAAATGACTTGACTGTGCTTGAGCCTTCCACTAGTAGCCGAGGGACATGGACTGTCACGGTACGTGGTCCAACCCATGTCCTTGGGTTGTTGGGTTGGCCTATCGTGCTAGGACAGGTTGTGGACCGAGGTTACGACTGGTAGCTTATTATTATTATTTCTATTATTATTTTTTGCTTGGGATTCATCTCACTTTTGTGCTCCCTTGTGGTACTTTCTTTGGGGCTGACCCCACTGGTTTGTTTGGCCAGATCACGTAGCAGAGCCTGAGGATCCGAACTTCTTCCTGACGTCAATGGTGTATACTAGGAGCATGGCTGGCGGGGACTCGAGTGGGTTTCTTCTCCACCACTCTTGTATCTTTACTTATGTCTGGCGTTTAGCCACCGACATCTGTTTAGCCGGCTAATCTAGATATTTTTCTTGCATAATTGTAATTAAATCAGACTGCAGCTGAATACAATTTTGTACCTATGACTTTCTGGGCTAGCTAACTTATAAAGCTAGATCCATGATCATTTTGATGAAGCGTCAGGGACGCCTTATTGCTTTATCTTATATGTTCATTAATTGATGTTTTCTTGCTTGAATGATTGAGACCTAGATGTTCTGTGTGACCCTAAGAGACTTGAATATAGCATATACCCTAGTCTCTCGACAGCCAGATCGCCATATGACGTTTGTATACCTCATATGGAGTAGCTGGCCTAGTCCGTCTCCGTATTTCGGTACTGGGGCGTGACACACGGGATGGTCTAGAGACACAAAATAGGCCAAGGCATCTATCCTAAAACTGATCTTAAGGCAAGAGTAGAAAGACAATCATAAAGGGACAATGTTACACAAAAGTAAATGAACGTGTCGATTTTATATGGGTGGGCGAGGAGCTCACGCCACCAGTATAATTGAGTACTGACATCCATATCATATTTATGTTAAGGACAGGTAGAAGCTCGTGGTGCAGAGCTCGCTTGGATGCGTCGAGGCAAGTTTCTTAGCCAATTCAAGGCGTATAACGCATGGAGCCAAGACTTATACGAGACATAATGTATGGACGTCGCCTATCTGAAGCATCCGCTGGCTTGAGACATGTATTGAGAGATGGAGAGAGAGTTGAGTGACTTGTAGTATGAGAAGAGTGAGCTTGAGTGATTGTAATCTTGGCTTGCGTCCTATTATTGTCACGACCCGCACCCTAGAGTTAGGGCACGAGAACGTAACAACGCCCAGCCTACGCCGCAGTGTCGGCGGTAGAACGCTGTCCTAGGTCTCAATGCATCTAACAGTATAAGACTAAACAGTTTATACTCCCCGAATGGGGGTGACAGCAGAATGTAAACTCAATCACATCTAAGGTAGAACATAAAGGAAAATAGATAAAACATGAAATCGAAAAGAGATACAACAGATAGAAGTCTAAGTGTCTAAGATACAAACTCAGAATACATCTCAAAACCCAAATACAATAATCCATAAATACAACTCAAGATGACTGAAAATAAACTATAAGCAAAAACCCTAGCTATCTATGCAACCTCTACTGTCTCCTCTAGGCTAGCAGGCAACCTCAGGCTATCTGTAAAATTTATCAACAGGTCCAGTCAGGACAGGAGCGAGCATAATACATCTCAACAAGTCATAGCAGGAAAGGAAATATAATCATGCTAGAGAATAAAATACAGGATCTGAAAAATAGCATAATAAAAAGAGAGACTGTAGGTAAATATCTATGATATATATAAAGGAGACATGCTAGTGATTCAGAGTACTGCATAAACATGTGAATGGCTAAGGACTGATTCATGTTACACTACTGGAAATTGATTCATGATTACACTACTTGGATTTATTCACATGTTTACTTATACTCCCCCATCCCCAATAATACACAAGGATCCGTTCAAGTTACGTTAAGATTCATGATTATACTACGTTGCCCATAAAGGGTGATTCATGAATTGATTCGTGAAGGCTCGATGATCATGAGGGTACATGAGTCACTAGCTGATCCTGAAGATTCATGATAATAGAAGCATGAGATACGTGATGTAAGTAAAACACACATGACAAAAGTATCTGATGCTCCCGAGAGGGATAACATCTCATGAAGGGATCCATATAGTACCAATCCGTGTTACCAATGTGTCAGCATCAAGTAAGATAGTCTAAAGCAGGAAATATAATCCTAAACATGATATAAAATGATCAGAGAATGTACTCGTCTGATATCTGAATGTCCAAGGTAAAGATACTGTCCGAGGAGAGGTGTCTAGCTCCTAATTAGAACAGCACAAGTCACAACATGTCCAGAAGGGTAATATAAAGCACTATAATGCATTCTACATGAATCTATGTCAAACTAGGCCAAAGTAACCCTTGGTCAACTCTGGTCAACTGCACTAGTCAACTAGGTCAAACTAGGTCATGTCCTAACCCAACAAGTCTTACTAGGCCTAACCAAGACTATCCTAGCAAGCACACATCAATACAAGGCTATACAAGCCAACATACACCCAACTCTATATAGCATGCAATTATTCAATACTCAAATAGGCAAGAATTCACATTGGATATACACTACGTAATCTACTACATTAAGCTATATAGTCTACACATATATACACACATATATTGGTATTCAACATTAGGTCTATAATCATGGCATTTCAAATGGTTATATAAACTTATATATTACAACACAATATGCTAACATATAATATATATATACATACATAGCTAAGTTAACTATATTCATAAATACTTATTTAAGAGCTATGTGTGTGTATATGAACATGGCAAAGGGGCAAGTGAGGGTTAAATGGGCATACATAGTGTATATATATCAAAGAGTGTCAAAGTGTAAGTGAACAATGTGTCAATGTGATAGTGTCAACATAGTGTAAGGGGGTACATGAGGTAATATAGGATTTGTGTTAACATAGAACATTACATCTCATTAACTTGTATATTGCATACATCTAATTAATATTACATTCATGCTTGCATTCTGTTTTCCATAAATAAATTCATTTTATTTATTTTGTATCTGAGAAAATTACAACTGTAGGAATCTAATCTAGAAGACGATTACTTTATCCCTTGGACGATGCGATGAAGAAAACTCGAACTTCGAAGAACTTGGACTGCAACTGGGCAATCTCTTTGTTCTTTCTGAAATTAATTGTAGTGTCTGATGAAGATAAAGAAACTCTCTTTTATAGAGTTCTGGATAACTGTTCTGAAGCATACGCTTAGTCAGTTACTTGACGTGTGCATAACTGCAGGGACGCGTGGCAATTCTGAAGGAGACACGTTGGAGTGCGGTTGAAAGTAGGAATATATCTAGGGAGATTGGTGGCATGGATGCCACGTTGCATAACTTCTGAATAAGTGGGTAACTGAGTACAGACACGTGAGAACGTGTGTTGACTGTACGTTGAAAGTCATCCTGGATGCATTTGCTGTGATATGTTGTCTTTGTTGAAGAAGGGTCATACGCTAGCTTTTGAAGGCACATGTCTTGCAAACACTGACTTGAACAATATAGAGCTATATAAAGCTGATACGCTCACTTCATTGATAAGGAGTCATATGGAGTCCATACGCTCATTTGATTGGCAAGGAGTCGTATGGAGTCCATACGCTCATTTGATTGGCAACGAGGCTCATTTGATTGGCAACGAGTCGTATGGAGTCCATACGCTCATTTGATTGGCAACGAGTCGTATGGAGTCTATACACTCACTTGGTTGGTATGAAGTCCATACGCTCACTGGTTGAGCAAGGAGTCGTATGGAGTCCATACGCTCAATTGGTTGGCAAAGAGTTGTATGGAGTCCATACGCTCACTTGGTTGGTATGAAGTCCATACGCTCACTGGTTAAGCAAGGAGTCGTATGGAGTCCATACGCTCACTTGGTTGAGCAAGGAGTCGTATGCATTGAGGGAGTAGACACGTGGCTGTCTTCAATCTTTTCAAATATGCCATATCTTCTAATACTGACAAATATCTCTTGAGCGTTGTGCCGCATATGATGGCTGACAGACTGTCAAAATGACAGTAATGATGGCTGTGTATTTATGATGGCTGCTGAGCTGTCCTCGTAAGAGACAAAATTATTTCTTAAAAACCTATATGACGGCTAATCTTCATAGAGCAGTTGTCTTTGCACGAAAGACGAAGTGTCAGATTCATCCTTTATTAAATACATGATCTGCTGTCATTTCAGGAAATAATAAAATATTCACTGAGCGCACAGCCTTTAGATGAGCGTATGGCCTTGGCTGAGCGTATGGCCTTGAGCGTATGGCTTTGACTGAGCGTATGGCCTTAAGCGTACGACTTTGGCTGAGTCTTATGTCAGCGTGTCATAATTTTCACACCCTACAAGACCCCCTTCAAAGTTTTCGAACTTTATGAATTTCAAAAGTTCAAAATTACTTTGAACTTAAAGTGGGAATAAGTCCTGACACGCTGGCATGAATTTGTTATCTTTCTCAATATCAGTGCAAATCTTTAGGGATTCTGTTTAAAGAACAACCGCCGTTTGAACTTCTTCTTTTCTTCTATAAATAGGTCTTCCAAAACCTAATTTATTTCTTTACTTTTGCATTCGTCTTCGAGAGAGAAAAAGAAACTAAGACTCAACTTCTTCTTCTTCGACTCAAGCTTTATCAATGGCGCCCAAGGTTGATGCTGCTGCGAAGGGAAAGGGGAAGGCTCCTGCGGAGTCATCTCAGCCCGCCGCCGCCGCTGCTAAGAAGACTACCGATGAGCGCGTTCGACGAAGTGAACGCCCATTGAAGCCCCTCTATGGTGAGGATGATGATGATGAACAATAACTATCCCCTATTTAGGGCCCTGGTTAGAACAAAATCATAAAAGTATCCCCTTTTTAGGGTCAAAATACGTCAGAAAATGCTTCCCTCTTTAGGGTTTAGCCGTATTCCATGTTTTTCGTTTATACGAAAAATATGTTTGAAGCATATTCTGTAAGATACATATTTTTGATAGAAATGTCGAAATACGCTATCTTGGAAGAATACGCTATGTCAAGTTGTCTCACTGAGATACTCTAACTCCGGTGTTAGCGTATTTTTTTTATGATCATCTTGTCAACCATACGCTAATACGCTCAAGCTGAACATAAACTGAACTTTAAAATTCACTTAGGATAGAAAAAATGATCTCTGAATCCATCATACGCTTTAGGATAGAGTGAGCGTATGTTAATCTTTGAGTCTGTGTACGCTTAGTATAAACTGAGCGTATGTTGAACTTTGAGTCTGCCGTACGCTTAGTAAAAATTGAGCGTATGTTGAACTTTGAGTCTGCCGTACGCTTAGTAAAAACTGAGCGTATGTTGAACTTTGAGTCTGCCGTACGCTTAGTATAAACTGAGCGTATGTTGAACTTTGAGTCTGCCGTACGCTTAGTAAAAACTGAGCGTATGTTGAACTTTGCCATCTCTTTGTGTTGAAGATTTCTAACTTTTATTCTTCTTTTGCAGTGGATATTCTGGCTCAGGAGGCAGAATTTGAAGGATGTGTAGGAAATAACTATAACAGTGACCTATCACATGTTCGTTTTCCCCAATTCGATGGGCCTTCTACAAGGATAGCTCTTTTGACAAATCAGGAAAATGACACCTTGCTGAACTTGATGAGTGGACTGCCTTTACAGAGTGTGGATGGTGTTACCCACTCGAAGCAGTATTTCTTTTCGGAGATGCTATTGACATAAACTCTCAGCCTGTTCTGGATAAAGTATCATACTGTTATTATAGGGATGGTGATGTGAATCAGCCAATGTATCTGACTGGTTTATCAAAAAGCATCAACATAGCTCGCTTATTTCATGCGAGTTGTCAAAGACAAATGAAGTGGGATATCACTCCATCCCGTCAAGCAAAAGGGTGGATAGGATATCGTAAGGAAGATTCCGCAGTGGTACTGAACCACATGTCACAGCTTTGCGAGGACTGCTACCTGCCACCATCCCTCCTGAGGACTCAGCACTTCTGAAGCCAGTCAGAGTCCCAATCTTTGCAAACGAATTTGCTCAACTGGAAAATGCCATCTACCAAAACAGTCTATGAGGCTGACTGGTCTGGTAAATCCGGAAAATACCAGATGGACTGTTCTTGTAAGATGGATTTTGAAAAACTTTGGGGAACAGTTAAAGGCAATAGGTCTATATAATGCCATCAAGTGCACCACTTATGGTTTTAGACCAAACCCAGAGTTGTTCTTGGCATTGGCGGAAGGTATAACTACCGTACCGGCACCTTCATGACTCCCAGAGGCGAGATGGGATTCGCCCTTCATGAAATGGCATATATTTCTCAGCTGCCAACAGCAGATTTGCCATATGAAGAGTATATCCCTTTCGTTGATGAAATGAATAAGATCTCCGAAGCCAACCCAATGGTTCTTATGTCTTTGAAGAATTGATGTGTCATTACAGTATTTGTAAGGCTTTTTATAAAGGACAAGGTGGGGAAGGAGATTCCAATTGTTATTCTTCTAAATGGATGGCCTATTTATTTCAAGGCCGTACAGATGAAGTTCAGAAGAAGAAGAAGACTGAGCAATATGTCGGTGAATTTAAACCTCTGAATCAAGCTGAGATTGATAAGCTCATCCGGGATACCACTCATGACGACATCGTCATTGAGGAAGATGAAGGCACCTATGAAGCCGGTGATAGGTTTGAGACCTATATTAAGCAGGGCAGCCCAGAATTATCTGCTGAAGGTCATCTGGCCAAATTTATATCTCTCTGGCTGAGAAAATTTGTAGTACCTGGCACCTGTTCAGCAGACAGGATGCACAAAGGAGTTGTCTTCGCAGCAGTCCGTCTGACTTTCGGGTATAAGATGGATTTGCTGACAGCAATGACATGCCGTCTGAATGCTGGATTAAGGGCATATACAGACAGAATGTTCGATTTAGCAAGGAAGAGCCTTACATCCTTTCCTCGGGTAGAAATGCCTTTTACATATTTATTTGGGTGGCTACTTCTTCATTTTGAATCTCTCATGAATGCTGGGATGGCTAGACCAGATGACACCTTTCTGGAAAGATACAGTCACACACCAAAGTGGAAATATGACACTTTGACAGATTGCAAACTATATTAAACAGGGGAGAATTATGGAGCTTCACTTGTGTTCCTCCACCTGTTAGCTATGAAACCAGCCTGGGAAGTTGGTTGATGGCATTGGTGGCAATAAATTGGATGATGTTCAACATGAATGGCCGAAAAGGATCAGGCCATCTCACTTAATCTGTCGCCGTGACAACATCACTTATCTAGAACCATATCTTCCGAGTAGGTTTGCTCGGCAATTTGGTTATGATCAGTTGCACGTGGAAATGCAACGACATGTTTGGCTACCAAGGTGGTTTAATCGATGGTGCCAGAGCTTGGATATACTTTATTGCTAAAGGTACAGGAGCTACCTTTTCCATGCCAGATCCGGTTACTTATCGGAGAGGGGCTAGAATATTGGCATCTTATGCCAAATTCTATATCAGCTAATACCTTCGATGAAAAATTCAGTATCTTAGGTAGAAGCTTTATTCATGTTGAAAAGAAATCAACCAAATCAGCCCTGCCAAGAGATTGTCATGACCAAGAAGATCCTCTGGCTACTGATGAAGTTGATGATGAAATTTTAGAGACTTTCTTCTCTGATGAACTTCATCAACCATTACATGTGCCCATTGGAAGTGCTGAAGAGAGTATATCTGCTGGCAGTACACCAAAGAGAAAGCGGGGTAAAGGTGCTGCTGGGCCTGCCCCAAAAAGAGTTACTCGGGCAGAGGCTCGAAATCGTAGAGGAATTACTATTCCAGGGACTTCTCCTGCTTCCAATCGAGTCAGAGATGCTGATGAAGCAGGTAGTGACTCAAAAGACGATTATCCTACTGTTCCATTCACAAAATGAATAGGGAGGAAAGTGATAGTTTCAAAAACTAAATCCGTCATTTGTCTCGATGCAGAGAGTCCCACCGATCGTGCTGAGCGATTAGCTTTAGAAAAGCAAACTGCCTTTGCTTTTTCTGTAAAGACGGAACCTATTGAAGAAGATGTACCTGAGCCTGCTGGATCATCCATGCCTTCTGATATAGAATCGATTCCGCCAACGGCTGATGATGCGCAGGTGATTAGTCAACCTGCGGTAGAGGCGAGAATCAGGCTAAAACAGTAATGACTTACTGATTTCGGAAGAATCAGTAAGGAAGCCACTACTCTCAAACCAATTGCTGAAGCTTCGAGAGCAAGAGTGATGACGAACAGTTGACTATGAACCTTCGTCTCATTCTTTTGGAGAAGAAGACATGGAGATAGACGATGAATCACCATCTAAACTCCAATTGATGTACTGAAGACAATTGGTCAACACTCAGGGTTGACACCAGAGCCGGAGAGGCATATAGAAATAGAAGTTCAAGTTCCGAGTACTTCTGGGGTGGGCAGCAGTGAAATAAATCCCGTGTCAGAAAGCACTCTGAACAGATTATGAGCCGGGCTGAATGATCCGAAGGAAACTGAATATGAACCAGCTCCAGGTAATTTTATTCAAAGTTTTGTCTTGTCTCTGCTTTATTGTCTTTTAGTTTTGATCATGCTTCTTTGATTCCAACAGCTGTAGGAACTGCACCGGCTATGAGTTCTACTAAGCCCCACTTGTCCAAACTGATGGGTGAGGGGAGTTCACATTTGCCGAGTTCTCCAAAAACACTCTCTTCAGCTCCCAGAATAGAGGCTCCTCCTGCCCTCATCCTCTACTATTGCAGCGACTCCCGTTTTGACACAGGGATAGCAAGATCATGGGGATGTATTCAGATATTATTTATTCATATCTGGATACATTCTCGAGACGACTTATGAAGGATGAGACTATGCCCTTTTCGAGTCTTCGAGAGGCGACTAGTTTTCCACTTTCAGCTTTAAGACAGGCTGGTTATGAGACCCAATGTGTCTTTTTTAAACATCTCCTAAATGATTTAGAAGCAAACATCCATAAATACTGGGAGATTAAAAAGGAGGATATTAAGTCTCTGACTGCAGCTGAGATTGCTCAATTGGAGAATGAAGCTCAAGCTCAGCATTGCTCTGACAGAATTCCTCGCTCAGTCTTCTAAAGAGTTAATGGCGAAAGACGAAGAAATAATAAGTACTCGTCAGAATATGGAGCGCCTAAAGAAAGATGAAGCGTCAAAGCTGAAGAGCTTAGAAAGTTGATGGAAGAGCTAGCTCGTCTTCAGGAGCCTCCGTGGAAAAAGAACAATCAGAGATTGCTACTGATCGTAAATCTGAAGCTGAACGCTGTCAACTTTTACAGCAAGAGCGAGAATTGATGCAAACCAATCAGATTGAAGAGACCAATCGCCGTAGCTCTATTATGTGGAATATGACCAACGGATGATTGGAGCTGAAACAGCAGAGCGAATCAAGAAAACTCATGAAGAAAAGATAAATAATAAATCGTTCGTATTCAGAGATAATTACTCCTCCTAAATAGATCTTTTACATTATCATGTATTGAAGTTTTGGTACCCACTTGTAATCAATGTTTTGATTTTGATTGAAATGAATATTTTGACTTGATTTCAATTCTGTGGATGATATTTTTGTAGAAAACATGTTCAGAGGTAATAATACATGACATATTTCAATAAAATAGAATATACAATAAACTTTGTAACTCTATCATGAATTAACCAAAGATAATTTAGTTTAATACTGATTAGAGAAAACAGAATTCAGATATAAAGATATCTTTGGATTCTATTCTCCATGATCTTTGGACTCGGAAATCAAAAGACGAGATATCATTTTCATAGAATAGAAAATATGATACATACTGAGATAGAAATTCAGAGGTAATATGGACATGATTTTCTATACAAGATCTTAAATCCACTGGGGATCTAATAAGACAAAATATCAAATTCTCTGGAAAAATGATACGTGGTAGAATATCAGTTCCTCTGGGGATAACGATATCGAAATAACTTTTGTAGAGAAAAATTAACTTTGATTTTATATTTGCTGGAGAATGATGAAAATATTATACAATATTTCTTTAAGAATTTACCATTGATAGGCATCATCGTGACTTTCCCATCCATAGAGGCAAGCTGGTATGCTCCGTTAGAGAAGACTTTGTTTACTACGAATGGGCCTTCCCATTTTGCGTCAAATTTGCCTTTGCTCATATGTGTCATGGTCATAGGACGTGACAGTAAGGACCAGTTCTCCTTCTGATATGCTCTGACTTTGACTTTCCGGTTAAAAGCTTTTGAGATTCGGGCCTGATACAGCTCGATATTTTGTGAGCATACAATCGTTTTTCATCTAGAGCTTCCAATTCTTGAAGTCGAAGACGATCATTGTTTTCTGTTGTAAGTTCATTGGAGATTGCAATTCTCAGAGAAGGAATCTGGATTTCAAGGGAAAGAACAGCTTCACACCCATATACCAAAGAAAAAGGCGTACATCCGGTCGCATTGCGAACTGTGGTGCGGTAGGCCCAAAACATTCACCAAGCTTCTCGCTCCAGTTGCATTTATTGGAAGAAACGAACTTTTTCAAGAGTTTGATAATCGTTTTATTGAAAGCTTCTGCCAATCCATTAGCTGCTGGATTATATGCTGTAGAAGCTAAATTATAATCCGATGATCATCGCAGAATCGAGTAATTTCTGACTGACGAACTGCGGTCCGTTATCATGGATAATACGCCGAGGAACACCAAATCGATAGATGACATGATGTTTGACGAAGTTAATAACATTAGAAGTTTTGACTTCAGATAACGGGATTGCTTCAGCCCATTTGGAAAAGTAATCGGTTATTGCTAGAATAAACCGATGTCCTTTTGATGATGGTGGGTTAATAGGACCAATGACATCCATGCCCAAGCCTCAAAGGGCCATGATGCCGCTGTTGGGTGTAAGAACTCTAATGGTTGATGGATAAAGTCTGCATGAATTGACAGGCTTTACATTTCTGAGCATATTGAATGGCGTCAGCCACCATCGTGGGCCAATAATAACCCATACGTCGAATACGATGTTGAAATTTAGGACCTGGTTGATGAGCTCCACAAACACCATCATGTGCTTCACAGATTATCTGTTGTGCTTCTTCACCAGCGATGCATCGGAGGAGAAGGCCGTCGTAGGCCCGACGATATAATGTCTTCGTAGTATGATTATAATAGAATCTGAGAGCGACGCCGAATAGATGCTGCTTCACTCGGATTATCGGAAAGTATGTCATATAATACAAAGTCTAGAACGGGCGTCTCCAGTCTTCAGTATGGCTTCTGTTTCATTAGAAAAGACATATTCCATAGTAGAATCGGAAGAAGAAGAAGATGAGGACACTTTGTCAAACTTTAATCCAGCATCAAGGTTGAGAGAATCTTTGTCTGGATTATGGAAAAAAGCCAAAGCCAAATTATTCTCAACGCAGATAGTTCTCGATTATAAACCACTATTACTTGCTGACGTCTGATTGGTATGGCTAATACAGCAGCAAGATTAGCCAAAGCATCAGCTTCTGCATTATAGGCTCGTCGAACATGTTCAATAAAGAAACCTTCAAAGGAGGAGGCTATAGAGAGTGCTGCTCGATGATAAGGTATCAAATCCTGATGACGAACTTCATACGTTCCTCTGATCTGATTGATGATAAGCTTGGAGTCTCCATAAACTTCCAAATATTGAATATCTAGATGTTAGCAAGTTGAAGACGATGAGCAATGCATTGTATTCGGATACGTTTTTGAACATGATGATCCAGAGAATAAGCCCTCTGAATAGTTAGTCCTTCTGGGATACGAGAACAACAACTCCGGCGACAATATTGCCATTAGGACCTATCTAGATGCTCCATCAAAGAATAGACGCCAGGTAGGAATTTTTTCAGAAACCAGATTTGAATCCAAGACTTCATCAGAAATCTCGTCATATAATTTAGAATCTTCTGGAACCGCATGAGCTGCCAGAAAATCAGCAAGAGCTTGTCCTTTAACTGATTTTGAGGAATATATGCATGTCGTATTGAGCTAACAAAATTCCCCAATTAGCTAGTCTGGAGTTGAGAATATCGAGTTTCTTCATCATAATCCTAATGGGATTCACTCTGGAAAACGTGATCGAATTTGACCGATAAATAATGTCGCATTTTCTGAACAGCAAATATTAATGCTAGGCATTCTTTCTCGATGGAGAATAACGCGGTTCAGCGCCTGTCATTGTGCGACTGGAATAAATAGTCTGTTCATGGCCATCTTTATTTTTCTGGGCGAGTAATGCACCAAGAGAATGATCCATGGCTCGAACTATAGAAGAAATGGTATTCCCGAGACGGGAGGTACCAAAACGGAGGGTTCATGAGATACTGTTTGATATCGTCAAATGCTTTTTGACATTCTTCGTTCCAGACGAAAGATACACCTTTCTTCAGAAGTTTGTTGAATGGTCTGCAGCATCCTGATAAGTTGGAAATGAATCTCCTGATATAAGCAATTCTTCTTGAAATCCTCGTAGCTTTTTTAAGGTGTGTGGAGGACGCATCTCTTGATGGCTTTGATTTTTCTCGGGATCCACGTGTATACCTTTAGCGGTAATGACGAAGCCGAGAAATTTGCCACTAGAGATGCCCAGGAAGGACTAGTAGGGTTCATTTTAAGTTGATGCTGACGCATTAAATCAAAGATTTCTTCAAATCTTGGATATGATCCCCCTTTCGTCGACTTTAACTGCAATATCATCAACATAGCATTCGACTATTTTCCGGAGATGTTCGCGGAAATAGTGCTCATTGCTCGCTGATATGTTGCTCCTGCATTCTTGAGACCAAACGGCATCACTGTATAACAGTATGTACCGATCGGCGTTCTGAAGAAGTATGTCTCTCGTCGTCCGGAAACATTTTGATTTGATTGTATCCCGAATACCCATCCATGAATGACATTCGTTCGAAACCACATGTGTTATCGATCATGACATCGGTAATTGGAAGAGGAAACTCGTCTTTAGGACCAGCTGCATTGAGATCGCGAAAGTCTATACAGACTCGGATCTTGCCGTCTTTTTGAGGACAGGAACGATGTTAGCCCCCATTCAGGATGTTGTTCCTCTCAAATAAATCAGGAAGCCATAAGCTTATTGACTTCAGCTTCAATTGCATCCAAATGTCTGGACAAAATTGTCGTTGTTGTTGTTTGACTGGTTTAGCATTTGGCATGATATTAAGTTTATGCATTACAATCTTTGGATCTAATCTGGCATATCCTCATAACTCTAGGCGAAGACATCGATATAATCATGAATAAGCTTGATCATGTCTTTTTATCTGTTTTCGAAAGACTTCGCTGATGAATATTGGTTTAGGGGACCCCTCTTACCAACATCAATTTGGATCAGTTTATCTTCAGTAGGAGGTTCTCTCTGCTCGAACCTGAATTCCTATTGATTATCTAATCTTTGAGCCTATTGTTCTGATTCTGGTGATATTTCAAACTCCTCCTCATCTTTATCATTTTCTGGTGGGCCATCGATAGAGACCATATTGATGGATAGAATAGAAGATGAAAATCGCCATACTAGTGTCAGAATCCCAAGAGAGGAAATCGGAGACTCAATCGTTCTTCTTCATCGGATTTTGAATCTTCATGGATATGTTGATAAAGGAGGTAGGAGCAATGTAACCCAAACCACATTTTGTCCTTCCGTATTTTAATGGAGGAATTCGAACAGGCATTCTTTTCTTTCCATTATTGAGGCTGGTCTGAAGTCATAACCCATATTCTTGATGATATTTTTGGACTGACTGTAGCGACGTAATTGTAACCTTCCAGTATCGTCGTTTTTGTCATCTTCTTCCAGATTAGAAGGATTCTGGGGTCCTTTGTAGAGAATATTGGATTTTCTCCCTTCTTTCGAATAGGAACCACGAAGTACGATTTTTGTATAGACTCTAATGATACATCGTATGAAGAGTTTAAACAACTCCTATAGTTAGTGGCTCTAAGCTATCTAGCAATTGTAAATAACTTTGTACATGATTACAGACATCAATATACTGTAAAGGAGATGCTTCATTAATATTAGATACTGTATTTACAACAGAAGGCTGAGCCTTATCAGACTTAGTCAAATTAATGACAAAAGAGGGAGAGGAAGAGCGATCAAAAGTTTTGTTTCGATTAAGATCGATAACAAAAGGCTCAGGAGAGTGAGCTCCCTTGAAGAAGATCGTGGATAGTAGTACGTTATGACTGGAATGACTAGAGTATCGGGTCTAGCCTGAGAAGATGGAGGGAGAGTAGTGCGTCCACTGACAGAAATTATCAGCGAACTTTGTGGAGCTTGGGAAGACGATACAGTAGTACGTCCACTGACAGGAATTATCAGTGTGCCTTTGGAGCTGGGCAGATGATGAAGTAGTACGTCCACTGACAGGATATCAGTGAGCCTTGTGGAGCTTGGGCAGACTGCGGAGAGTGATACGCCCTTTTACAGGAATAACAAAGGTATCGACTTTTGATATCTCATCATCATTATCCATAGCTTGCCAGACTTTTGGTATTCATCTTTGTACATGCAAGCGTCATTGAAGTAAGCTTCGACTCCTTGAATGGATAGAGATCTGCAACCTCCTTTGAACTTCTCTATTATCATCACATATTTGAAGCACTGATGAAGAGTCGAAGGAACGACATTATGTTCATGCAAGAATGGTCTCCCCAATAGAGCATTGTATGAGCAACCATGATTGTCGATGATGTAGAAGTAACTTTAGTGCGAAGATCGCCTATTTGAAATTTGAGGCGAATCTTGCCCAAGGCTCACTTTTTCCTTGATTGAATCCCAGATGGTAGTGATAGTGCTGGAAGACTATGCCAGGTATCTTCAGTGCATCTAGCATAGCCTTCGACATAATACTGAGAGCGGATCCTGGATCAATCAGTAGATGATCAACCTTCATAGAATCGATATCCTGTATGATATAAAGGACGGTCATGTCGATTATCCTCTAGCAGCATATCGTCTTGCGTAAGGTAATGTTGGAATAAATTCCAATACATATGTCAATGAGAAACGGTTCTGTTTCCAACTTCTTGAAGAAAGTAGGCAATTTTCTTGCTTGCAACAGTGCTTCACTCAGAGTTTTCGAGTCTCTTTAGAGAGGCGTAAGAGCTCAAAGATTGATAATTTAGCTGGTGTATTGGCTAGTTGAGCCAATATATCAAATTATAAGGCTTTTCAAGTCCTGTAAGAGATGACTTCTTCAATGGTTTATCGAAGCGAACTTGTTGTTTGCCTTTGTCAGCGTTGTTGTTTAGAAGGAACTGTCTCAACAGGAACATTTGAAGGCTCTTCAGTAGAGACTGGTGTTGGAGCTGTAACCGAGGGACATCAGAGTTTCTCCAGGAATGTCAGCATAATCTTTCAGAGATATTTTTTCCTGATCGAGTTCCATCATGAACTTCGACTTCAAGTTCAGGTTCAGATTCTATCGAAACCATGTTGCAATTCATCTTGCTCTTGGTTCTTTTTGCTTGATGAGAGCTTCATTCCACGAAACCGAGACCGACACGAGATGATTATGTCTCATAGTGATGGCTAAAGGTGCTCGAGTCCTTTGCCTGAGTTCAAACCAGGAGCAGTGGCTAGATCATAATCCATCTTCGCTATTAATTCATGAGATTATGAATGTATAGATGAAATGCCGGCTTGTACTTATCTTCAGATTGAGGTACAGATTTTATCTCCGTAGGAGATGAATTTCCTGCCAAGATAAAAGTAGAGGTAGATAAAAATCGGGTGTGATACTAGAAGTCACATGCATGACTTAGTCTTCCCGAGCTTCTTTTTAGACAAAGGAGTCTTCCGAGGAGAAGGGAAGACGTCTCAAACTCCGTCATAAATCCGGGTGGATCCACATGATCTCTCCCTTCTTAGTTGTGACAGGAACAAGTCCTCATTCTGTGCTAGTGGGATGTTCACAACTTCGAGAGTTGCTTTGGGGATAGGAACAATCCACTTTCTACCATTAAAGGAGGGAGTCACCGAACTGTATTGAAATTACATTTGCTGTGACTGTCTTGTCTTTGGGTGTCAGTGTCACAGCTCCTGATTAATCATCTCTTGGATCTTTCCTTTTAATACATAGCAAGACCGGATTGTATGACCCAGCATTCTATGATATGGACGATTTTGGATGATCGGTCTTGTTGGCTTCAACAGGCTTTTTGATTTCTGGCAATTGTATTTGTTACCTTGAGCAAGATTCAAAGATACCCTGAACATCGTCCTCGTCGAAAGAATATTCTTCCTTCGGCCGAGGAGGTCTCTGTTGTTGATTGTGGAGCTGGAGTAGCTGGGTGTCTTTACCTCTTGACTATTGCTCTGGAGATTGACTCAAGAGCTCTTTTCCTTTGCGATTATTGGGTCGAGTACTATTGCTAGCACTCTGATTTAATTCCTTGGGAGCCATTTGTACCCCCAGGCCTTTGAAGGTCTCAGCACTGACTTCAGCAGCCTTGGCACTGACGATGAAAGAAGGCCAATCTTGAAACTGAGTGGACCCTGTCCACATACTGATGATCGGTAAGAGATTCGACTGCAAGTGTCGATAGTAACAGCATCGGGAGTTCCAAGAGGCATTTTGAGGGTTCTTCTTCTGAATCTTTCAATGAAGTCCTCAGTGTTTCATTATTTTTCTGTTTAATTCTTATGAGGGCTGACATGGTCATGTCATTGAGCCCTTTATAGAATCGTTCAAGAAACATTTGTTTGAAACCGGCAAATAAAGTAATGCACCCATCCGAGAGATTCTATACCATTCATAAGCTATTCCTTTGAGACATCCGACGAACACCCGAGAGTGCGGAGGGCATCGCTTGGTTGCAACTGATCAGTCATTACTTCAAGTGATTAATGAATTGACTTGGGGAGGTAGTTCCATCAAAGAAAGAGATAGTCGGGGCTTATATTTAGGAGGATATGATACTTGCTTCCATTCTAAGGGTAAGGTTGCTTGATACCTAACCTTTGTAAACCATCCTTTTGTTTAAATGCCTCAAATGAGTTCGGAGATTCCTTAACTCTTCAGTAACAATTCCGGAAGATTGTGGAGTTGTAACTTGTTGAGTGTTAATTGGGAGGAGGGATGCTGCATATGTACCCCACCCCCAGCTCCAGACTGACTTGGAGTGGGGTTGTACAGAACATTAGATTGTACCCCCGAAATAGTGAGGGTTTCGGATTTGGGGCAACGGGAGTATTTAATACACTGGTGGTACTGTTTGTTGAACTTTGAGTTTGATGCTGAGCTTGCATAGAGTGTGCATAGCATTCAATGTATCTGCCATAGCTCGCAACTTGTTCCAGGAAGAAGAAATCCTCTGCTCATGAGCTTCACTGCTAGTTGAAGGTTCATGATTGCCGTCTACCATGTAAGTGGTAATCATTCGAGGAATAGACGATGAAACAGTCTGTTCTGAATCATCGCTGTGTGAGTCAATATCTTTCTCGGGACTATTTACAGAAGTCAAATAGGAAAATTGGACTCTCCATGGAAGTCCTCTGTGATCTCCGGATTACCACTTGGATGAGAAGAAGAAGAGACCCTGGCCAAGGCTCCGGTCCTGGATCGGGTGCCGAGATAAACACCATCTTCAGAATCTGATATAGCATCAGACCGTATGCTACCCCCAAATTTCTGGAAGTCATGTTGACAGAGATAAAGAGGTTCATCTCTCCAATATTGGTTCATATTGAATCCGTTCAAAAACAGATCGTCTTTTTGGTGAACAACAACACTGAATCACAACCCGAGGTTGGAAGTTGCAACCATACTTTTTATGGCAAATATGAGCATGTCATGGCCAGATGGAGTGTCAATTCTCCGTTTATTTTGCAAATACTCCCGGAGATCTGTAGGAAAGATTGGGAAGTACTTGAAGATAGTTTCTGTGTAGAAACTTGTCTTTTGTTTCTGTCTTCTCGGTTCTTGAGTGTATAAAGACTGATTATTTGAGCCACATAGTTTCTTGGCAATTCTGCATCAGAGTCTAGTATAATTGTCTCAGTTTGATCAGGCTTCTAATACCAGAAGTGGAACTGAGATGATTCTGATTAAGCTGTTACGAAGATCCGTAGGAGATATGACTTTGGTATCAGTCTTGGATACTTGTAATTTGCCTTTCTCAGATCGAGAAATTTGAGAGAAGGAGATGGTATTATTCCGACTAGGAGTCGGTAATATCCATCTTTAGGGAAGTAGCCAAAAGGCGTTTTCCTTGTTTGATCTAGTAAGAGTACTAGTCAAATTAACTCCAGAGGTAAAGACCTTAGGAGTAGAGGAGTGACTAAAGAGTCTTTCCTTGGTTGGTACAATATGTGCAGTTGTAGAGAAATTATTTGTATGTTCTGTGGAAAAGAACCCCCAGCCTGATTTTGAGAAACAATCAAAGGACTGTATCTGTTAGCACGCTGACTTCAGTTTAGACTTCTGGTCATACGCAGCCTTTTACTAGCATACGCCGGCTTTGGCTTAGCGTACACTGCCTGCTGTTGGCTTTTGTACGCTGCCTTGTCGTACGCTACCCTTTGACTGCCATACGCACAGAGTCATCAATGGCTAAAGAGCCGACTGCTGTCGTAAAGTAGAAGAAGAAGAGACTTTGACATATCCAGAGATGGTTTTCCTTGGACACACTGACTTGGTTAAAACCCACTTTGTCAGAGTGACTAGAGAAGCCACTGTTGCCGTGTTCAGGGAAGCCGGAGTGTGCTTCGTTGAAGTTGAAGACGCGTTCTTGTCAGCGTGAGAAGTGACAGAAGCGTCTCGGCTGTGAAGAACGAAGACTTAGGGACATAAACAGAGCGCCCTTCTTCTTGGCAGCAGAAAGAGCGGAGGAAGCAATTCGGCCCCCTTCGCCTTGAGCATTTCTTCGTAAGCAGAGATTGGTCGAATTGTAGACCATCGTCTTCTTCGTCGAGCCGATCGACGAAGTATCGCATTGAGTTGTTGCTATCTCATTGGAGGAGACAGCTTTCCCCAGCAGAGTCGCCAATTTGTTTTCCATAAATAAATTCATTTTATTTGTATCTGAGAAAATTACAACTGTAGGAATCTAATATAGAAGACGATTACTTTATCCCTTGGACGATGCGATGAAGAAAACTCGAACTTCGAAGAACTTGGACAGCAACTGGGCAATCTCTTTGTTCTCTCTGAAATTAATTGTAGTGTCTGATGAAGATGAAGAAACTCTCTTTTATAGAGTTTTGGATAACTGTTCTGAAGCATACGCTTAGTCAGTTACTTGACGTGTGCATAACGCAGGGACACGTGGCGAATTCTGAAGGAGACGTTAGAGTGCGGTTGAAAGTAGTAGAATATATCTAGGAGAGATTGGTGGCATGGATGCCACGTTGTATAACTTCGAATAAGTGGGTAACTGAGTACAGGACACGTGAGAACTGTGTTGACTGTATGTTGAAAGTCATCCTGGATGCATTTGCTGTGATATGCTGTCTTTGTTGAAGAGGGTCATACGCTAGCTTTTGAAGGCACATGTCTTACAAACACTGACTTGAACAATATAGAGCTATATAAAGCTGATACGCTCACTTCATTGATAAGGAGTCATATGGAGTCCATACGCTCATTTTGATTGGCAAGGAGTCGTATGGAGTCCATACGCTCATTTGATTGGCAACGAGTCGTATGGAGTCCATACGCTCATTTGATTGGCAACGAGTCGTATGGAGTCCATACACTCACTTGGTGGTATGAAGTCCATACGCTCACTGGTTGAGCAAGGAGTCGTATGGAGTCCATACGCTCAATTGGTTGGCAAGAGTCGTATGGAGTCTATACGCTCACTTGTTGTATGAAGTCCATCGATCACTGGTTGAGCAAGGAGTCGTATGGAGTCCATACGCTCACTTGGTTGAGCAAGGAGTCGTATGCATTGAGGGAGTAGACACGTGGCTGTCTTCAATCTTCTCAAATACGCCATATCTTCTAATACTGAAATATCTCTTGAGTGTTGTGCCGCAGTATGATGGCTGACAGACTGTCAGAAATGACAGTAATGATGGCTGTGCATTTATGATGGCTGCTGAGCTGTCCTCGTAAGAGATAAATCATTTCTCGAAAACCTTATGACGGCTAATCTTTATAGAGCAGCTGTCTTTGCACGAAAGACGAAGTGTAGATTCATCCTTCATTAAATACATGTTGTGCTGTCATTTCAGGAAATAATAAAAATTCACTGAGCGCACAGCCTTTAGATGAGCGTATGGCCTTGGCTGAGCGTATGGCTTGAGCGTATGGCTTTGAGGAGCGTATGGCCTTGAGCGTATGACTTTGGCTGAGTCTTATGTCGCATGTCATAATTT